>QJNS01000141.1:0-204809 GCA_004154925.1 Monosporascus cannonballus | reverse complement strand
CAACCCCCCCCCCCCCCCAAATCTTCTCGCCAGAGATAAAACATTCCACCACAGATCCGCTGTCGAGGTGTACCATCAATCATTTAACTTTCCACTCCTGGGGTCAAACCTCATACACTTCATCTGAAGCTCTCGGCGTCGCCTCACCTCGCCTCGTAGCAACTTGGACGACGTGTAAGTCACCACTGCGTATTCAAGCGACCACTTTATATCTTACCATTTTTTAAATTAGGATATTGACACGTCTCTAGTCCCCCAAAATCAACATGCCTGGTCAAATTCTGTCTCCGGTCCCCATCTCACCCACCAAGGCTCGCGATATGATGAGCTTCAACGAATTCTTCAGGAGCCTCAGCGCTACGCTTGAGTCCAGCAACGATTCAACAACCCCGGTCCGGTCGATCCGTGAGAACGACTGGGATGTTCCGGCGCCTCCTCCGCCGAGTCCCGTGAGCTTCCACAAGGATCACTGGCAACGGTCCCTCCGTCGCTGAAGAAGACCATCAGTCAACGATGAAACGCAATGCCTAGCGCCGCTAGGTCTACAATACCGGCGCGGGCATTTCCGGGTCTCCAAGGACTCTCTGTATTTGTAGCGGGGTCATTTGATCGTTTCGGAGTTCGAGGTGTACAAAAATCAGGCATGGCTGGGAAGGAGACAAGGGTCAAGATACCAGGTCTAGATCAAGTTCGGAAGCAAGAACCGTTTTCATTTTATCTGCGAGGGACGATGGAAACAGAGGAGTGCGTATGGATTTAGGGAAATTCGTCATTGGCCCCGAAAGTAATTCCCTCTTTCGGTAGTGTAGCGTTATGAGGCATTCACGTTACATCCGGGCAAGGGTAAGGTTTGGTCCGAGAGACTCGGGCAATTGAGCATTAATCTTTTTGAGAACTTCGAGAGCTCTGCTGTGATTGAAGCTTGACTGTCTTGTTCATAAAATGAATGCTCCTTCGGGAAAACTGGCTCCGTGTTTAAGACGGGCGCGCAGAATGACCTCTACCTATCGAGGAGATCTGCGGATAACGCTCTCGCATCGAAAACGGGACACGTTGAAAACTTTAAAGGGCTTTATAAAACTGGATCTGGAAAACCGGGACCGATCATCCCCTTCCGCCATTGAGCATGCGACCACTGTCCCGATTTGGAAACGAAGTGAGTTTTGTGACCTATCAAGGTGGTTTAAACTGGAGAACTGGCGGAACGGGGAAAATTACCTTCGTAGGTACGGCAACGCGTATGGAACAAATCCGGGAACGCGAACTGCAAGATGCGGTCATTCTTGGTATGTGGAGCGGTACCTACGTTATGTACCTTGTTTCCAAAACGCAGGGGTCCGAGGACCTGCAACAACAGCGAACGTAGCGCGATGCCGTCCCATTTACCTCATTTAGGCGCATCAAAGCTCGAAAACGCGTCTCGTACGCGTTTTCAGGGACGCGACCCATCGCGACTTTTCCTTAGGGGCCCCATTAAAGATATGAAAAACATCTCCACTGCCAGGAGTTACTTAGAATGCCGCTCTTTCATTGAACATCCATCGTTCTTGAATTCATTGCATGATTTCCGTGCCTTACTTTCCCAGTACTCTGTTCTCCATCGAAAGCTGGACATTGCGAATAACCTCTGCCTACGTACCTGCTTCACAGAACCATTAAACATAGTGACTACCTGCCAAATTGCAATCACCATGCCAACCGCTGTGAGAAGGGGCCGGAAAACACACGGCTCTGGCAGACCCAAGGTCGCTGCTCCCCAACAACACACATCATCGAGCATCAGCTCCTTCACCCGCGTCTCGAAGTCCGTTGGCGATACCGACCTGAAGAAGGAACCTACTCGCACCCCCCAGAAGTGCATCAAGCTAGACGCAATCACCCCGGGCTCACGGAAGCGCAAGGCAATCGCAACCAGCGGGGATGGCGAGGATGACGAGGATGACGACTCCTCCGCGGATGAGAGGCCCAGGAAGTTGGCCCTTCCCGCTCGCACTACACCGAAGACGGCAGAGGCACCTACGCCAGTTAAACGCGGCCGAGGTCGTCCTCCCAAGAAGGGGCGCGCCGAACCAGCACCTCTGAAGCGGGTCAGAAGCCCCAGCGTGTCGGACTCGGAGCAGTCGGGCGTCGACGCGGGTGCTCTCTTCAAGCGGCTGCGGATAGAATCCTCGCCATCCCGGTGCTCGACACCGCCCACCGCAGACACGTCGATTGCGGGCTCGGATGAGGAGGCCGACAACGACAATAACAAAGCGACACAACCCGGCCAATTGCCTGACGACCTGCTCGCCCTCATTGACCTGCACTCGTCGTTCCTGAAGACGCTGACGTTGCACTACGTCCACAATGGCACCAACGTCCCCGCGGACCTGCGCATCCTGCGCCCCAACGTGGCGCGGGCATGGGGGAAGAAGAATGTCACCGAGGCCGACATTCGCATCTGCCTTGGGGTCCTCGGCGCGTCTGGGGTTGCTAGGAATCTGTTCTCCCTGTCCGACTATGGACGCGGCAAGATCTGCGTCGAGATCGACGCCTCTCACGGCTCTGGCCCGCTCAACGAGAAGAGGCTGAACGATCTCTTCCGCGCCAACCTTACGTCCTTATGGTCGCAGCAGCACCGAACCAAGGGCGGCGAGCCGGACGCTACCGCGTTCATGAAGGCGCTCCCGAGGGTGCCCATCACCTTCTGCGAGTCCGTCGCTAAGGCCTCGCCCATGCTCGCCAAGGGCCAGAAGCGCCTCGAGGAGCTGAAGCAGGGCATGGCGCTCAAGAAGGAGGCGAAGACGAAGCCGAGCGGGAGCAGCAGCATCATCTCGCAGAAAAACAACGACACAAGCAACAGCAGCGCAACGCCGACGACCACGAACGCCGACGGCACCAAGATGAGCCTCCTCGACCGCATCCGGTACAAATCCCTGCAAAAAGCAGCGGGCGGGTCTAGCACGGTATCCCTGACGCCGGCGCAGCTCGAGCGCCGCGCGGCGCTGCAGCGCGCGGCCGACGTCGCCTTGCTGCTCGCGATGCTGGGGCGCTCCGAGGCCAGCGGGGGCCTGGGCGGGCGCGTCTCGTTCACCATGGCAGCGCTGCTGCAGCGGCTGCGCGACTCGCTGCGCAGCCCCGTGTCGCGCGACGAGGGCGCCGCCTGCGTGCGCCTGCTCGCGGCCGAGGTGGCCCCCGAGTGGGTGCGCGTCGTCGTCCTGGGGGGCCGCGAGAACGTCGTGCTCGAGGTCGACCGCCAGCTCAGCCGGGCGGAGGTCGAGGGGCGGGTTAGGGGGCTCGTCGAGAGGGGCTAGAGTAGGTGGAGTAGAGCGGTGGTATGTGGGATGGAGGAGGAGGAGGGTCGTGTCCGTTATTGCTTGCTTGGAGTTTTGGGGGCTTGTTCGGTCTAGGATATGGCATTGCGTTGGCATCGCATTGGGAAGGCGCCGTGTTATCCATGCGTGCATGTGTTCTAAGATACCTACCTACCTACCTACTGGCGTGTTGGATCCGCATGTCGGACTGTTTGTTTGCCCGCCGGCAGATGGATACCTGGGCAGCAGTCCGGTTCATTTCGGCAACCTGATTCATAATAGAGACGAAATCGAAATTTGCTGAAAGCTCAAGTCAATATCTTAGGTGCCTACCTAGTCTACATCGCGGAAGATCTAGCCAAGCGATATGGCGTAGTGGTGATGTAGTTCGTCGAGCTAAAGATGTCTATCTAACTTTGGACCGAAATGTTCTGTTCCCCTTGACTCAGGGGGTCGGACGGTGGCGAACTTCGTCCCTATCCTGTATGCTCCCATACTTGTGGTTTTTCCAAAGAGGCCGTCCTACATCTAAGTGCTTTGGGGTTGATTCACCGGGCGTACTTCGCAGATTGGATGTTATGGCGCCTTTACTCAAGCTCGCCTCCGCCCACACGACCGGATTACCTTAATGGGAGGAGCGGGCTTCAAAGCATAATTCATCTGAACCACAACTGATCGCAAATACTCGTCAGTGCTGCGCTTTTCTAGTCAATCGCATTTTTAGCCTAGAGAGTAGCATCACAAACAGCAAAAGTATAGGAAAGGACAGCAATTACGCTGAGGTATCGCTTCGGGAATCAACGTAGCTATGTCTGGTTTGTAAACCGTAGAGGGTGTTTCTAGCGCACCGGCCAAGTCTCTTTGGAGTTGGTGGTCGCACCTCCGTCTATTTGATCTATTCCAGCCTCTATGGATAACGAATGAGAATTTGGGTATGTTGCTGTCAGTCGCCATCCCCGGCTCCTGGATAACGATAATGTTCTTCAATCGTTTGAAAGTTCCACGCATCACCGCGCCGCCGAACACGGCTGACCGCATAGCCGACAGGATCCGCAAACCGTGGTAGCAGGATGGTTCATTCAGTCCCTAGCGTACATGCTAGCCCAAACAGCCCCAGGCCTCCCGGACCCAGAGCCGTCCCCGCCCCCGCATCTCGTCCTTTCAGATATGTAGGTAGCCGTCCGTTTATTTCTTGGTGGCGGGTTTGTCAGCGGGTTTGGCGGCGGATTTGGCGGCTGCCTTCTTGCCCTTCTCGAGCTTGGTGCCAATCCCCTCGCCGCGCAACTTGACTTGCAGGGCTTGCTCCATTCTGGCGAGATGTTGCTGGTTAGGGGCGGCGGTGCCCGCCTCGTACTGCGCCACCTGCTGCACCGTCATGTTGCACTCCTTTGCCAGCTGGGGCTGCGTCATCGTCGGCTCTAACGATGTCCGTGCCTTCTGGATGGCCTTGCCGACGAGCGGGCCGACCGTCTTTGGCTTGATAATGTCATCCGACCGGTCGACCTTCGTGTGGAACTGGCCGATGCCGCTGCTTCCCTTGGCCTGCGTGGAAACCAATGTTAGTAATCCATCGTTCTGTTCCGTTGGTTGGAATGACCGAGGAAATGGTACACGTGGCACCCAATATTGGCGACTGCATGCCGGTAACACTGGAATAGGGACGAAGGAAAAGTCATAAAATTATATAGAACTTACAGCATTGCCTGCAGCAAACTTCTTGTCTGTGATGATGGCAGCTCCGGTGCGCTTGGCGGCGTTCAAAGCCGAGTTGCCTCGCAGGACAGTCTCGCGCTGGGAAGCACCACCCCTCGCCTTGCTGCCGATCTTAGTCACAGTGTCCCAGTCAGACATTTTGAGATCTGAAACGGTATCAACTGATATTAGGGCGGGACGGAATCTCAACGGAAAATTGGAGTTGGGATAAAGACGATGTCTGAAGATTTGGGTGATTGATGATGATGCAGTTAAGTGGTTCTTTAAGACATTTAGTAAGTGGCCAAGGGGCCTGAGCGGTGGAAGGATGTGGAAATGGGATGGCGCAGCTGACGAGGTCCCACCTGCTTCCTTCAAGATTGAGTCAATCGGGGAAGATCTTGCTCCATTCTGACTACGATAAGGCTTATCTTAAGTCCGCAAGGTGGCAAGTGGCATTACACGGGCTATTGGCCAAAATCCTCTCAAGAGCTTGTGCTCGCCGGCCTCACGGAGAAAGCTGCATATCGCAGCATATAGGAACCGTGATTGTAAAAGTGGATGGATGGAGCGATCCGGACAATACGGTAGAACTGCTGCTTCATGTTGCCAAGCCAACTGGATAAGGTCCCGTTGTCTTTTCTTCTCTTGGTCGAATTTATTGTTATGATTCATGACCTCTAGCGGCGTAAGAGTATCTGTCCCTCTGCCCTCAGCTTCCCCCTCTAGAAATTTGCTATGGTTCCTACCTGGACCTCTAGACGATAGCGAGTTAGTAGGCAGTTACTCTGTTAGATTCTTTGCTAAAGAGCCGTTTATGACGTGCACCCAGGATTGAATCACCTACATGCTGCAGTACGAGATACATACCGGTAGTAGGCAAGGTTTTAGCCGACTCAAATTGCGAGCCCCGTTCATGAGCGAAGGATGTGGCTAAGAAACCTATATACTTCGTAGACATTTCCTTTGGCAGGATGGTATTCATATACATATATATATATATATATCTGTTCAGTATGGCTGGTGTTTCGGATTGAGTAACTTCACCATCTTAGACCAGCTTCAGGGTGCCGCTCTGCCAGGTTTTCATCCATTCCGAGGTGGTTGTAAGGCGAAAGTACCCTACCCTCTCATACACATTATCTCCTTGTCCAACCACAGGACGCAAGACCAAGCCCGCTCCCAGGTACTGTTGACCCTCGTCGTCTTCGTCGCGATCATATTGCCCGACTATGAGAGCGACATAGTCCTGCGATGAACAAGCATCGAGATCAATCTCCAATCCCGGATCAGCGTCATAGTCTTGATGTACGGATAAGATATAGTGGTCGGCTTGGTTCTCCATTCGAAGCAGCTGGTCGAAAGTCGAACTGTGGCCCTTCTCTGGCTCATCAAAGTGAACGGAGCCAATGTCTCGCGGCGAACCACGAAGTTGGCACGACTGGTTGCTCCTAACCAGCCTCCTTGTGAGACCTTTCATCACGACATAACCGGATATGACTTCCCCGTGCGGGTAGGTCGGGTTCTTTGGCTCGACGTCGTATTCAATCAGCTGAGCGGCTATGTCGTTCGACTTCAAAGGCTCCTTATCCATGCAAATCCTGTCATTCGTGACGGCCCAGGACCATGAGGGCGCGCGGTACTCCGAGACGTGTTCACAGGTAAACGTCTCGTTGAACCACAGCAGACCACGGTTGAAATCGGCGCTCCAGAGCCCCGCAAGGTATTTGCCCCCCAAGACCTTATGGATCCGCTGAGCGACACCGGAGTAAGCAGGTAGCTTATCTGAGTCGTAAGTGAACTTGCGGTGCGAAAATGACGCGACCATATCGTAATAGTCCATGAGAAGACGGTTGACATCAAAGGAGTCAGGAGGGGCCCCGCAGTCCGAGGAAAGAAGCATTGAGAATACAGGGTAGTGTGAACTATCCGGGTACCGAACGCCCGGGGGAACCCCGTCCGCTGCCTGATACCCTTGACGGCAACGCCAGTATAGTTGCCGCTTCCCGTAGTGTAGTACCCTGGATGACAAGACTGATTCTTGAAATGCCCATCCCCGTGAAGCTAGGGGACCGCTCATGTCGAGCAGAACGAGATCCTCCTCATTGGGATCGTCTATCCTAACCAACACCTCCTGCTCTGCCCCTTCGTCAGCCGAGACCCTCAGAGATACGGGCTCTGGTGAAGGTGTATCTTCAGCGCGTTTTAAAATCCCGTCGGTGCTTCCGGTCGATGCCGAAGCAGAAATGGTGACGGCCGCATCATGGTACACTGGTCCCATGTGTTTCGACTCGATCTCCCAATCGGACTTTGAATCTTGCAAGATGCACAGCGCATCGATCCATACGTACCGAAGCCCGAGCCGCTTCGTGATGGTAATTGCGTCGCGGAAGTTAGCCGGCAGCTCCGCGTAGGGCAGAGAGGTTAGGAATGTCCCGAGGGTCTGTGTTGTCAGCACCGGATTTATCTTGCCACCCCAGCAGTGGCTTAGCGCAGCGTATTGTCCGCTCCTTCTTTGGGTTTCGACCAGGCGAGGGCCTCGGCTACTACCCGGCTCCCCGACGTCGATGACGCGCATGGGGAGCTCAGCAGCAGCGGCCGTGAAGCAGTCCGGGTGGAACTCTCGGCAAGTGTCTAGCCATGTTTTCGCGATGCTCCAGTTGACAGGAGACCCGAGATCGGGGTCGACCTCAAACCGGCCGATCTGATATTTTCCTACTCGGACAGTCTTGTCTGCGACGTTGCGCGTCAGCCCCGGATTCCACTCATAGGCTCATAGGCACGTCTTTCTGTTCAACGTACCTCGTGGGACACGCAACCTGAGACGGAGATAGGCAAACGCCCTCTCATCGTAGTCAAAGTCACTATCGTACTCCTCGGGTGCAGGTTCGTCCACAGGGCCGATCTGGACCATGATCGTATCAAACATGCGCACTTTGTCCAGCTCATTCCACTCGTGGCTGGCACGGAGGGCGAACTTGACATCCGACACCGGGAGCTGATTCGCGGCCGCGTACATCGACTTGGCGATGTCGCAGCGCTCCGGGCTGACCCAAGTCTCGGGCCACAGAAGCGGGAAGCTCGAAGGGTCGAAGGGCGCTCCTCTGAAGCAGTCTATGATCAGGCGGCAGAGATCGCACCCGTTCCCCGCCGACCTCTCAAGCTCGCTGAACGAGCTGTGATGCTGGTAGTATGCGCTATGGGGAAAGTCTGTCCGGTCCGCATATTCTTCCTCGGCTAGCTCGACCAGGCGGCTGACTGTTAGCTTCGCGCAGTACTCGCATCGGATCGCCATCTCCAATAAGAGCTTTAATCAGGGACAGGTGTTTTTTATCTATATGGTAAGCTGGTGTTTGAACCCAGCGCAGTGCACCCCCTACTTACTAGCTCTGGTGGCGACGAGGCATCCTATAAAACGCAGTGGGAGTGCGCCTGCCAGCATCAGGCTACTCACCAGATCCGATACCCCATTATATCTTAAACGGTGGTTACGAGAAAATTCCCAAGGCTTGCTGCAGGGGTTGTAGGGCCAACAAATCCTGCTCCGTTGTTGGCCTTAGACACTTTGACACCAAGCCTTGTGAAATTTGCCCGCTATACGGTTCTTAGAACAAATCGCCAAGTATGCTACGAGGTACGTTATTAAGTATTCACGCAAGCCCTGTCACAGTCCCTAGGGAATGGATGGGTAGTTGGTGGGTAACAGATGGTAGGCTGTCCTGAACATTCATACTTGGTAGGTAATCGTTGGGTAGCCCATTTGGATCTAATAGGTCCAATGGGTCCGCGGGTAAATTTCCGTGAGTGATTCCTCTCTCACCCTGGCCCTTCCATGGTCGTATGCTGTGCCTCTCTATCCAGGCGGATACCGGAGATGTATATCGAGGCGCTCTGGTATTAAGTTTCGTGGGGCTGCTTGTTCAAGCGAACTCATGCCATTGGCAAGACAATAAAGGATTTGAGATCACCATGCTCTTTTATTCGCTAAGCAAATCACGGCCAACGATCACAAAGCCTCGCCTATAAAGTTTCGGAACCGTTTCATAATTCTCGCCGATCACCAACCGCGCCGGCGCAAGAAGAAACGATTGGACACTACATATGTAGGTGTGTAACGTCACCTCCGGATCGTTCGCAGGTTGCCTGTGTTGGTAATGAGTTGGGAACTGCGAATTAGTATTATTACAATATAGCCGCGTTGCCGAAGATCCACCGCCAGCCTTCTCAAGACCCTGAACGGCAACCCGTTATGGGGGCTTAAGCGCTTATTTTATTGCCATACTACTTTATTGGAACAACGAAATAGGAGCTCGGTACTGTTGATGGCGCGTCCTAAGCGACTCTAGTTTACAGTCGCTTTGGAAGCGCCGTCCTCTCCCATGTTCCATTCGCTATCTGCCTTTCCCGGGAGCCTTGCGACAATCCACTTAGAATCTCCATCGCCGTCCAGCTTGTTATTTTTATTCTGTTAGGGGTTACCTTGGAATGGTTAACTCGGGATTTTACCATGGCGAATATGTTTCAAAAACGGACTTAGCCTGTCAAAGCTGGTTCGGCGTCAATAGCCCGGGAAAAACCCAAGCCCCTTGTTCGGCACCAGAAATTCCGTTGCCGCGCGACTTCTCCAAATAACTTCCCCTCCCAGTAAAGCTCCTTCGCAATTCCAAATACTTGATATTCATCACCTCCCAGAAGTCATTCATATTCACTACGGCACCCACCGTATGTAGGAGTTCTAACGCCTGGAGATTAGCGCCGTTAGCTAGGGGAGCCCCGTAGACAGCGACAGCGTAGCGGATCTCCAACAGGGATCGTTGACAAATACCTTGGATAGCGTGAGATCTTAGCTCATGCCCGTGGGCCGGGGACATGTCGCCGAGCAAGTCCTACTTCGATGGTTAACTACGAACAGCCAGAGTTATCTCCCGTAATATTCAAGCTAGAGTAGTGGTAGATCGGAATTATATCGCGGTCTTAGATGTCAAATAATCAAATGTTAACTATCCCTGCCAACCCGCAATGGCTTTCATATTTATCATGACTTGAGAAAAAGACAGCTTGTTACCTAGGGCATGGAGTAGACTGGTATCTGTAACTAGCCGAATGCTTGATGTCAGAGCGGCCGTAACCCCACCAGAGAGCTGTTCCGACCCCGCCATATAAGAAGAGGCACAGAGATATAGGAAGATGGAGAAAGTAAGTAGGACAGAGAGCCATATTCCATCATGCCTGAGACTAGAATGCTTCTTTTGCGGGTTACGGGCTGAGGGGAAACCAGTCGAGTAAGCATACACAAGGGGACTGACAGAAGAGGGGAAAGAGAGAAGACACTCGAGGTTTGACACATAGATCAGGAATCTCGATCTAGCTCTGTCTTTGATTGGGGAAGCTCTCGACGGCAGTCGCTCTCCGCCCGGCTAGCTTATGCATGCGATCAAGTTGTCTATCCACCTTCCTTGTTTCTCCCCTCTGGAATATAGGTCGGCCCTCCTCGTCCGTAGCTTACGTATAAAGGTTGTCCTAATTCCCGTCACGCCGCTAGATTCTCTCTGGACCTCCCCGTACCAAACGTCCCCTATCACGAATCGGATAGCACATCCCACCCATAAGCCGACTCCGCACCACACACCAAAGAGCCATCCACCTCCGCCGAAGTAAACCTAAACCGAACCACAAAACAACTACCATGGGTCTCTCCGGCCACTGCCTCTGCGGCGCCGTCAAGTACACGGTGGACGCGGACCCGCTCATCGTGGGGTACGACCACTGCGACGACTGCCAGCGGCAGACGGGGTCGACATACTCGCTCGTCGTGGTGGTGCCCAAGGACAAGCTGACCATCACGGGCACCACTAAGTCGTATGCCGGAAAGGGCAGCTCGGGCAAAGCCGTGCACCGCATCTTCTGCCCCGAGTGCGGCTCGCCCATCGCCCACGACCCCGAAGCCGCGCCGCCCATCATCGCCATCAAGGGCGGCACCCTCAGCAGCGAGGACAAGCAGAAGCTGAAGCCTGTGAGTCGATGACCCCAAACAAACCACGGCCCTGCCCCTGCCTGACTGAAGCCGAGCCCGTGCCTACACGGTGATGCGATCGACAGATTGACTGACACAAATGCCTGTGTGCGTATAGGACACCGAGATCTGGACCGTCGGCAAGCTGCCCTTCTGTCAGGAGCACCTCGCTAAGCCCTTCACGCATATGCCCGAGTAGGGTCCCTGGCGCAACAAGGAAGCAACATAGGGATACGGTCTCTGGCAGGTTAACGACTCTTGATACATGATGACATGAGAACGCAGCTTGATGGGCAGTAGCTAGGGGGAGGACTGGAGTAATTAGCACCCTACCCAAGCCCAAATAGACAAAGTGTCGTTTAAATGGGAATGCTGAACCAGTGCATCATGTCGCGCTATATTCTGCAAACAACCAAATGTATGTCTGATTGCTCACAGCCGTAGGTAAGAGAATGGCTCGGTTTGCTCGAGTGATGTTGTAGGAGGTTATATATCATGATCACCTGGCGCAGATGCGGCTCTACTTGACACCCACAGTTCCTCAAGCTAATGCAGGCACAACCGTCAACGTAATGATCGTGGCCCCTCTTGGCCCAAACAGGAGGACGCCCAATCCATTCTGTCAATATCGACTATTTATTAGCGCTATGGGTTCCGAATAGGAAAGGTGGCCAACAGGGTGTCCATCAAGGTCCTCCGGTGAGCCCCGAGTTATACCAACCGCCCGGCTCCTGAACGCTACGGAGTGATGCAGCAACCTACCTCTACTTACTATAGGAGCGTCCGATATCGTGATGCGAAAACACGATCTATACGAAATGATTCGACTACGGTCTACGGTATGTGAGGCTTCAACCTAGTGATGAGGGCTGATTACCGAGACTCTTGCAGCTTTCTCTGAGCCACTGGAACAGGAAATAGCCGGATCTCGTTCGTGCAAGGGGTGCAGTCATCATATATCAACCTCTTCGTCGGGATCATATGTGTTCATACAACATCCCCCGCGTATCCTTAACAGGCTACTCTGCATGCTTTGCCCATTAACACCCGTATAGTAGCCTCCATGCGCCGTACAAGGTAACCGCATGTAATTACAATGCTCACGGCAGGCTCCGCACTTTCTGTCCAACCCGCATCCTGTGTCCTGACAAACGGCATTACTTCTTCGGTGTCTCAAAAACCAATAACTCTCTCATCATTCTTTCAACCGTCCAGGTTCTGTAGCTTGTTCCAAAGCGCGAATTATGACCCTTGACTTGGACCACATACGAGTCTCATTCAGATGCTTGTTAGAACAACTTCGCCGTACAAGAAGGGGGACTTTAACTTATGGGCAATAACAAGTAGAGAAGTAATCCTCTCCAATCGGTAGGTTGCCGCCTAAAGCCTGCTACTGTTTCGACATCGCTTGGTATGACGGTGCGACTGATGACTTCTTGACGGTCTCTTGCGTGACATAGACAACCCCATCTGTTTAGTAGCGCCAATACAAGCGCAGTCTCTTCCTGCTAGCGAATGTGCTTCTAGAATAGGCCGGGGTCTCATTTCCGTCGTATCCATTATTGATTGCGTCCTCATCGCGTCTCTCTTCGTCATCATCATCCCAGCTGCGTGACCTCTTCGCGGCTGAAGGTTGCGCCTGATTCCCGTACGAATAACGGGGCACAGAGGTACTCGATCCATGTTGCGGACTTTTGGCCTCGTCACCCGTGGTTTCTGCGACCCAATCTTCATCCCAACCGTGCGGCTTGCTGGTCTGATAGCGAGATCGCTGGTCGAAGTCTGGCATGGAGCCCCCTTGAGCCAGCTGACCTTCGTTAATGGGCCCCGCGCGGCTGTATTCCCGAGTACCAGTACGTTGCAAGGCGGAGTGAGACGGCTTGGGTGCCTGCTTGGAGTCATAGTGTCGCCCGTGGGCCGAACCGCGAGACCGCGTAGGTGGAACTCGGTGGACTTGATAGAGCCGTGTGGTCGTACGCAGGACAGTCAGCACCGGCTGGGCCTGTTCGTCCTCTGCCTCCGGTGCCCCAGAGTACGGCCGGGAAAGGTGAAAGTCATCGCTCAGGGTCTGCTGAGAGATTTCATATCTGGTGGAGGGAGACGGGGTAGCAGCTACCTCTACCTCCGCCTCTCCACTCAACTCATGGACATCGGTGGATGGACGATGAGAAAGATGGCGCCTCGCAAATCCGTACCCGCTATCGTAAGAACCGCGTACGCTGGGCCGGGACGACCGGCGAAGAGAATTGAACCTGTCCCTTAGGTAGGTTTGTCGAGTATTGACGGGGCCTCTGATTTGGGGCGAAGACTCCAAATATTCCCCGTCATAAAGCCATCGCCGCGTCGTGGGAGTTTCGTAGTTTTTCTGGTACGACGTTCTCCCAGCCGCTGATGATGGTCTTACACCCTCGGGAGCATGCTTATTCCAGTGCTGGACGTGTGATCTATTCCAGAACCCGACATCATCCCGCCATAGCTGCGGGCGTTGAGGCTCTGTATCGCCAACCCCTCGGATCCGAGCGAATAGGTGGTCCATGGTCTGTATGGATGCGAGGAGGCGCTCCTCTTTCTCAACCTGGAGCTGCCTCCTGGCCTTCCCCAACTTTATAGCATCTTCGGGATCAATCTCGACCTTCTTAGCCTTCTGAGTAGCTCGTGGCATTCTGGTTGTGCTGGACCAAGAATAATCAAGTGAGAAGCGGCTTTGAAGCACAAGAAGGTGGACTGAAGATGTTCGTAGCGACCTTTGGGAACTGATCCGAGGATCGAGTTGGTACCGCAGCGGTAGTTGTGATGGCAACTAGAATACAATCAGCCCATGAAAAGAAAAGAGTTCCTCGGGGCAGGCGGATTACCTAAGGGCCAGAAGCGTGGCAAGAGTAGTGAGGAATGAGGAAATCACAACGATCCAAGTGTGGATGACTACAGATGGAGTTTGGTGCAGTGTGATCAGAGAGGATAGAGAAAATAGGTAGGGCGATTGCAGATGATCGTGAAGGTCCTCGAAAGGATGAATCACGAATGAAGATGAAGAATGAAGAGGCTTTTACCGCACAGACTACGGACTGAAGGTTGTTGAAGGCCGAAAGTCAGCGTCCGAAGTTGTTTAAGTGAAGAAAGTAGGACGCTTCGAGGAAGGGAGAGACTGCCTTAAGTATTCGAAAAGCAACGCCTGATGTCTCAGGTATCCGCGTAACCATCACTGCGGCTACGATATAATCATGATCATTCAAGCGTTATGTCCGGCAATCACATGAAATAGCTGTCGCTGGAAGCAACTGCCTAAAGGAAACAAATTCTTCATACTGACAAAGACACTCTTTGTTTGGGCTGAAGCATAGACCACAACAGCAACCCCTGGATATTGACCTACGACCTCCGTCGGATGCGAGAGACAATGGCGGGTTCTGTAAGCGTCCGGGGTCTCAGATCCTTCTGTAGGTACAAAATAGGAGAGAAAAAGAGGCTAGGCAAGGCTGACTATTGTTTAGTTACTGCGTCTGTATGTTCATGTTCCGGCTATAATAGTTGCGGCGCCCATATATTGGTATAAGTGATGGAGGCAGGTACATTAGGGATGTTAGACTAGAGATAAGAAATGGTTCTTCGTCATGAGGATCATAGACCTATGACCATTCGGAGTCTGAATCCACTTCTCATTCTAGAGATATGAAGGCTATGGAATATATCCAGACCGCTGTGGGCGTCTCGACTATAACAGCTAATGGGGGCTCTCCTGCCATCCAGAATGTCGGTTGGCCGTCGACACTCCCATTGGTCTACTGTATCGTAGTGATATTTCGACTGTCTCGAACAGATGTTATCCCAGAAATCAGTAAGGACTGAATTGTCCATCAAGACCAGCCGGTCTGGTAATTGGGTCTTCAGATACTTTGGGTATAGGTTCCCGTTAGGGATTAACCCCTGCGAGACCACCGCGCTCATGATTAACACCCGGTAGATAGCTGCGAGAACATACGTATAAACCCGTATAAGACGTTTGAACTAACAGAGTTTGAGCGCCGGATCTTCTGACATGTTCCTACAATGGCTTATGAGGGACATCGAAGCATAACCGCAGACTATGTAGAAAAGCACTCTAGGAACGTAGTTTATGCTGGGCCATTATTAGAAAGTAGAGACACAAGATACGTGAGCATAGATGTGCGCTTTTAGGCAGTTGTATGGATACTAGCTCTTCAAAACAATAACTCTAGCCAGCAATCACATTACATGGGTAGATGTCGGTAATTAGCAGATCTTACCTTAGATGCCCTGGGATTACGAACAGAAAACAAGCAAACGAGGTCCCTGAACTGCCAGGGAAAAGGGTGCACAGCGTGAAAGGCAGGAAGAAGCAGTCTCGAAGGTAGGTAGCAGCATATAGATTAGACCAGTAACGCTTGCTTCCTCCAATATTGATGGGAGGAAAGGCCCCTATATATACACCTACAACCACTGTATAGCCCCTTTATAGAAGATTCCACTTTGGCAGGTGATATGGACTATCAAACGGTGAATATAAAAGGCTTGAAGTCTGACTCGCTGCATATTCGCTTGGCCTATGTCCTGGAGATCCGCCGGAAATGAGCACTCACGTGGGTGCATAGAGTCCGCGACCTCAGTTTGGAGATACGTTATTTGCCATATTGTATGCTAAGTGTAACCGGTCCAGGCCAGTTTCACATAGTACGAGGAGGCCGAACTATTGGCAGCAGGACGATCCCTAAGAACCATGAGAGATATATATCTAAAGCATCATGAAGTTAAAATGTAGCATGAAACGCCAGCCTATGGTCAAGCCACTAACATAACTATCGCCTGCGGTGAGGTGGTGCCATCACCCGGTATTTATTGTTATCAGGTTTTTGAATCACTCTGCTCTCCCTTCCCTCCACCTCCTTTAGGCTGGGGGCCATCTCCCGTTGTCTGCGGTTTGGTGTATAGAGTCATATAATCGGTATTCAGACATCGCATGCCGCCAATACGTTACTGTTTGTGGGTTGGAATCCCTACCTTCAGTTTTAGATCTATACGTTCCAAGCCTTTGAGCCTATGAGCAACAAGATGCAAGCTATTTAAAGCCGCCAAGAAGCGTCGCATATGGGGGACCCGGCGACAGGGGTCCTCGGCGGTTACCAGCGCCATCCACTGGTCCACAGCAGCCAATCAAAGAGGGCGTATACTCAGAGCTCGTCGGTGCCGCCCAATCAGTTGGCGCGGACTTTCAAAATGTTCCCCTAATTGCCGCCGCGGGCGGGTAGATAGTGCCGGACCCAGAGACCTGCTTGCCGCTGTTCCGTGCGTCCTTGAAGATAGACATGCTCGTTAAATAAAGTAACCAGACCTGCCAGAGGGGAGGTTGTCAAGTCGCTGAATCTTATGCCGTCACGCTGCTGGCCTGTGGTGATAGCTTACGGTAATGCCTCTTTTCTGATGTCAGTCCTCACGTCTCCCTAACGACACTGGGACATTAATAAATTTTCTTTGCTTCATTGCCTGACATAATGGTGGACTTCAACCGTGTCCGGCTTGCGATGGTCGCAGCCGTCAGTAAGTTGGACCTTATTTTTGCACTCTCCTCATTGTCTATCCTTCGTGAATTGTTATGTTATGTCTCGATAAGCTCGAGCGGGTCAAGCAATAGCTGACCGTGGTCAGCATCGCTCTGCATAAACCGACTGTATGCTCAAAGCACAGACACGACGCCAAACAAGACGGCGGCGGCAGTCTTCTTCTCGCCAGTCCGAGACCTGGCGTTCGCGCTCAATGTCCCCAGCAATTCCTCACAAGATCTCTACTTCTCCATCCAGATGCCCGTCAGCGTCAGCTGGGGCGCAATCGGGCTCGGCTCGGACACGATGGCCGGATCGCTGATGCTGATGATATATGCGTCGTCGTCCGGGGAAAACGTTACTCTGTCGCCTCGGATTTCGGACGGCCATTCCGAACCGGTCTATTCGCCCGACATCGAAGTGGAAGCGCTGCCCGGGACGGGGCTCGTGAATGGCAGCACCCTCGTCTATAACGGGCGGTGCTCCAACTGCCGCTCCTGGTCGAATGGCAGAGTTGACGTCGAAAGCAAAGCACAGCACATGCTGTATGCTACGGGAGAGGTCGGCGAGATTGACACTGATGATGTGGAGTACTCCCTGCGCATGCATTATAATTACGGCACTTTCACCATGGATATGGTAAACGCGACTGGCCCTGGGGGTGTTCCTACCATTGAGGCGTCGCTGGAGAGCGAATCAATTGGTACCTTGCTGGAGACGTCCGTGTTCCAATACAAGCACAAATGGGCCATGTTGCATGCTATCGTCATGGTGTTCTGCTTTGCTGGGATATATCCGTTCGGCATCCTGATTCTTCGACTCGGCAACTGGGTCCGCTGGCATGCCATCAACCAGACCATCGCTCTGTTCCTGGTCTTTATCGGGTTTGGACTCGGAATTAAAATCAGCGGTGTCTATAATAGGGTGAGTCTCGAGATACTAGATCGACGGACAGGACACAGGGATTAACAAGGCACATTCCGCAGTCCAAGAATTTCAACACAGCGCACCAGGTGATCGGAATCCTGGTGCTCGTCTTCGTCATCATCCAGTTCGCCCTCGGGTTCATGCACCATCGCGTGTACAAGAAGACGCAGCAAACCACAAAGATGGCCCCCATCCACGTCTGGCTAGGGCGTCTTGCCATCATCTTGGGCGTCGCCAACGGATTCACGTGAGTTTTCCTTACCGTCCCCGTGTTACGGGGTAGTCTTGCTCATCTCCGTTATAGGGGGTTCACTTTAGCTGGATCGCCGGAGAACAACTACGTGCTGATGGGCATCGCATTGTTCGTCTTCCCCGTCATCGTACTCGTCCTCGTGACGAAGAGATTACTGCAGAAGAAATACGGCAAGAATAAGGAGGGCTCATCCGAGGGTGGTGGCTACGACTTGGAGCCCTGGCGCCGGCCAGGGGCTACTGAGGCGTATACAGTCACGGCTACGACTGTTGAGTATAACGGACCTAGTGGAGGCATGCCAGCCGCGGGCTCTTACCCACCGAAACCTGATATGGGGCCCCAACAGAATACGAGGGAAATCGTATAGATTCCCTAGAACAACTTACACTTTGACATTACTTAGCGATACCGGTATGATTTTAAGCGAGGGGCCAGGGTTGGTTACGGACGGGTAGCGGAGTTTTGGTTGGAATTATGATACTCAGTTCACAGCTACACATCCCCCCTTGCGATGATAATATACATTTCAACGCACTGCAAAGGGAGAGTACCGCCGAGTAGACGTAAAATTATAATTGTCGTAGACAAGGGCGTTTCAGCGCGTAGCATTTCCAATGGTCGCGGGTTCTGTCTGAGTGTGGTGCAATATGAAGGCTCCTCGTTAAGAGTTTTGGTAACATATAGTTTCAGCACGTGCGAGTTAAATGTCCAGCCAGATAAGCGCCAACCGCTGCATACTGGTAGGTGCAGAGGCAGGTTTAAGGGATTCTGTTCGCTCGAAAACACAGTTCATCCTTAGCTTTAGGGTATTCGTATACAGGTTCTATCTCTCCGTTCCCCGTTGTTCCTCAGGGTCAGTGTCGGGATTCTTCCGGTGATAACCTCAACACCATCAAGGTATTGCCGATACGGTATCGCACGATAAGAGATGATATCTTGTAGGGTGGGGCAGTCGAAATTTTCCGATAATCGCGGGCCATCCCGAGTGGATTGCCAAATGCAGTTCAATGTACAACTGCAGGGCCCGCCGCAGATGATGGGCGAACACTGGTTCGCAGATGTTGTATCTATTGTATGCTACGAAGTTACTGGTCTAGGATTCTACAACCGAAATATATCGTCCCGCTCCCATGACGGCATGGAGCGTCTCCGAAGTGGGGGACGATCCACCGAGAGGGGTTAAGGTACTTGGTAGAGAAACGCGCATTACCTAGATATCGACAGGGCCTGCGACCCAACTGCGGAACGTTGCGTCAAAGTTCGCCCGGTCCAGGATCTGCTGTACCTACACTCGGTCTTCGTTCGCAAAATTCGATACCGGGGAAAGAAGGTTTCTTTGAAGCCAAGATCTCACTGCTCGATCCGAAGTCACTGTGAAGATGGCACAAATCGGCATCGCGATCATCGGGAGCGGCATCTTCGTGAAGGAGCAACACCTGGTAAGGTTTCGTCTAAGCTCTAATCCAGCCTTGGAGCTTCTTATCCTGGGAGGTTTCACATGATATGTTTTCCGTTTTGAGCCTTGACTGTCCTTTCGCACCCACCGCTAACTCTCGACCAACAGCCTGGGGTGTTAAGCTGTCGTCATCTAGCCATTAAGGCCATCTGGTCACGCTCGCTGAGGTCTGCGCAAGATGCAGCCAAGCTCGTACCAGGTGACTACTCTTCATCGATAGGGCTATACTCAGGCGACTCGGGTGAGGGGAATTCCTACGATGACATTCTGAAGCGGTCAGACATCCAGGGCTTGATCATTGCACTGCCAATTGTGGACCAGCCGAAGTTCATCGAGAAGGTAAGTAGGACTCACCGTCTGGTATTGGATATGTCCTCTGACGAATTGTTAGGCCCTAGCTGCTGGTAAACATGTCTTGGCTGAAAAGCCGATCGCGCCGGATGTGGCTAGTGCTCTGAAACTCATTGACTACTATAAGAAGGTCTCGGCTGAGACCGAGGCGACCCTATCTATTGCAGAGAACTACCGCTTCATCGAAGGCTGGAAGTACGGCGCTGAGGAGGTCAAGAGACTTGGTAAGGTGACCGGCTTCGTCGTGAGGATGAATTCAATGATGGCGCAGAGTAACAAGTACTACCAGACAGCTTGGCGAAGGAAGCCTGAATATCAGGGCGGGTTTCTCCTCGACGGCGGCGTACATTTTACGGCAGCCTTACGAAAGCTGCTAGGTGAGGAGAACGCCGTGGAGAGCTTGGCCGCAGAAACCTCCTTGGTATCAAGCAATCTAGCACCGGTGGATTCCATTAACGCCATCATGAAAACAAAGTCCGGCGCGGTAGGCTCATATATCACTTCCGTCGGAACTCTCATGCAGGCTTTTGAATTCCATATCGCCTGTGAGCAGGGTGTGGTCAAGGCGGAAGGCTCAAAGGTTGTCACGGTCCAGGGCATTGGCGACAGCGCCACGACCGAGGAGAAGATCTTTGGGAGAAGCAGTGGGGTGGAGAGCGAGTTGCAAGCATGGGCTGAAGCGGTAGCGACTGGGAAACCGAATCTAGAACAGTCCCCCGAACAGGCCCTGGCCGACCTTGAGCTGCTGGAGAAGATGTTGAAGAGCGGAGAACAGGGTGGATCGCGGCAAAAGCTCGAGTTCCAATAGAGACAGATCATCAGTGTTGTATGCTTGACTGTGCAATGCGAAATTTATGCCTCATAGTTTGCTAGAATCGTACTGAACGAGCAGGCGTTCGAGCCCTTCTCTTAGCTGGCTATTCATCCCATCCACTTTCGGTCTCTGAGTTGCGCGGTTGATAAACACATGTACGAACTCGCCAACAGCTTTCACTGCTTCAACACCTTTCTCGAATAGCGCAACCTCGTAGGTCACACTGGACCTGCCCAGCCTGTTGACGCGCAAGCCTAACTCGGCCACCTTTGGGTATGAAATGGCTGAAAAGTAATCACAGTGGGTATGAGCCATTAGCGGGTGCTCCGACGAGGAAGGAGGATGAAGGCCACAATGCTCAATCAGGTAAGCGTTAATGACAGAGTCGAAACTGTCGCATAATGAGTTCGCGCTTCAACTAGGGGAAAAGTCATATGGCCTGACATACAGGAGATTGTACACCGAGTTATTCATGTGATCGTACATGTCATTGTCTGCCCTGGAGGTAAATGAGATCACACGATGAACTGAATACGTCTGTCTGGGTGACCGATGGGACTCACCATCGCGTACGATACTCAAGCATATATGGATAATCTTTCCTTGTCCGCGCCTTAAGCGATGTGGATGGCGGTGGCATATTTGGAGTGAGGGCTGCGTTACGAAGCTATAGCGCCTGTCTTGCTGCGTCCTGTGGTCTTATTCGGAGATAGTGCGCTCTGAGTGTCCGAACGAATAACCACAAGAGTAGGTAAGTAGAATTCATAGAGCTGGGGACGTTTATTGTTGTGATTGGAGTTGATCGATTCGTTACCACAGTAGACGCTGGCTACAAAAGGGTATCCAGATCCCGACAGGAAGTTCACAGCTTCAGCCTCCAGGGGTTGGGGAATTCCAGCCATGTGGTCCATGCATAGGAGCATTCCGGGACAAGGAAATACAGCATCAAGGAGTACTTTCTGTTAGGTGCCTCCACAGGCCCAGTTGTTGCCACGGGAGGTTAAACCGTAGAATCCTGTCTCCTCGGCTGCGAATTGAGCACAGCAGTAACCAGAGCGGGTACAGCGCTAACCTGAAATGGATGTCCGTTCCATTACATAACGGCTTCCAATAATTTGATTGGATTTAAACACCCCGTTTTATAGCAGCACGGACCAGAATTGCACTTGCCAATTACTGCTGTGCTCAAACTCGTAGCAGATGAGAGAGAAATTTTATGGCATGCACATAAATGACTTGTTTCTAGACCGACTTTAAGCAGTTCCCGATAGTGTTAAGCATAACGGAACATCGACGCACAGGACCTAGTGGAGGGAACTAACAGAAAATACTCCTGCGTAGGTACTGTATTCCACCCTTTACTACCACCTAGGATATATGTATGTACCTTGGTATCTATCTACATGCCCTCATGCACTTATTCATATGCACTTAGCCATATGCACTTGTTCATATGCACTTATTCATTTCCATCATAAGTACAGGCGCGAGCGCAATATTTTCGTGCACACTACCTACCTAACGATAAGGGATATACTCCGTTACCCTACAAAATTGCATTGCTCTGAAGGCATATAGCTCGAATACTCCTGTTCTTCGGACTTCAATAGAGAAAACGGGTTTATTCTGAGAGCTGAAACTGGCAACTTCATCTGGCCTTCCCGCCTTGCTGACGCAGGCTCAGAGAACTTTTCAGCCCCTCATGAGTCAAGTCGCAGGGGCGGCGACGCCTTCGGCACCATCCCCAGCTTCTCCTCCTCAATATGACATGGAGAAACTCCCAGTTATTGATCCGAAAGGAGTAAACCTCAGCTGGAAAGCAAAAAAGAAGGATCTCTCAGCATTGATCACACCTTGCGGTGATATTTGGCCACGGCCCTATATCATTGAGGATGGTTTACGGCGTGTTGCTCCTTACCACTACACATACAACACTTGGGTGAAAGAGCGCTG
The DNA here is from genome assembly GCA_004154925.1 of Monosporascus cannonballus. Classification (NCBI taxonomy): domain Eukaryota; kingdom Fungi; phylum Ascomycota; class Sordariomycetes; order Xylariales; genus Monosporascus; species Monosporascus cannonballus. The sequence continues at coordinate 182,502 of QJNS01000141.1, read as the reverse complement.
GAGAGGGAGGAAGCTTATTGACGTATTCGAAAGCGAGTTCAGAGACCGCCCCTTAGCATACTACAAAGATGCCATGGAAACGGGTAAGATCTGCATCAACGGGAAGCAAACGTCGCCGGACCACATCCTGAAGAACGGCGAGCTTGTGTCCCATACTATTCACCGTCACGAGCCACCCGTCACAGCCGAACCGGTTAGGGTTCTCCATGAGGATAACGACATTATTGTTATTACCAAGCCCTCCGGGATGCCTGTTCATCCCGCCGGGCGGTACAATTTCAACTCGGTCGTCGAGATTATGAAAGCAGAGAGGGGGCCTGACTGGATCGCTTATCCATGCAACAGACTGGATCGCTTGACTAGCGGTATCATGTTCATTGCTAAACACCCCAAGGCAGCAGACCGCCTAAGCGCCCAAATTGCCCAAAGAAGTGTGCGGAAAGAGTATATTGCAAGAGTCATCGGTGACTTCCCTGATGGGGAGGTTGTGTGCAATGAACCTATACTGCAAATATCACCTAAGCTCGGTTTGAACAGGGTTAGAGCGAACGGTAAGACTGCCAAGACAGTATTCAAGAAGCTCGCGTACTATCCTCCGCGGCAACCCGATCAGGTCCCCGGGAACGGAGCGGACAGGACAGCCGAGGTCCTTGCGGAAGAGAACGCCAAACCCTGGCTGCGCAAAGAAGGCTATTCCATTGTGCGGTGTCTACCGGTGACAGGAAGGACTCACCAGATCAGAGTACACCTTCAGCATCTTGGGTATCCCATTCAAAACGATCCCATCTATGCCAACCAGCGAGTTTGGGGGATCAAGCTGGGATGCAACGACCCCGAAGCTAGCGAGAATACCGATGAGGATATCATCACTAGGCTCAACCGGATGGGTAAAGAAGAAGTCGCGGATGCGGTAGCCTACTACGACGAGATGGTTGATCAGTATTACAAAAAGAAAGCTGAAAAGATGTCTGGTGAGCTCTGCTCAGTTTGCGATACTCCCCTTTACACCGACCCGGGAGACCATGAGCTCACGCTCTGGCTACATAGTCTCCGCTACGAAGATGCTGGGGGTAGTTGGAGCTACGTTAGCCCGCTTCCTGAGTGGGCTCTTCCTCCGTCCGGTGAGGCTGGGCCGACGCAGGTTGGCGGAATGGATGAACTCGTCGAGGCTGTCAAGGATTCCAACCCTGAAATCGCATAAGGAGAGTTGTTATCGCTTGGTTTCGGGAGATGCCAGAACCCTCAATGGGTAGAGAAGTAGTATCAACAAGTGTCGGAAGACTAGACATGTATATCGGCGTGAACAGATATCAAACTGAATGCATCCGTGATACGGTAGCCTGACCTCTTTCCTATGGTAAGCCAGGAAGCATACCCCAAGGAATGGGGAATGAAATTGATACTTCTCAACAACCTGCGCCAGACTCTTCCAGACCCTGTCGCGCTTGATAGGGCTGACGGGAGAGTTGGATTTGGCTGATGCCTCGCAGGAACCAGCCACATAGTGCGTTTAGGGGTATTTCAACTAAAGTTCAAGGTTTGACTTTACCTAATTAACCATATTAACCAGAGCAGCATCATTAGACCACCAGACGGAACTCCTAAACATTGGGCAGCACTTACAACTTTTGACGTAGTCGAGCTATTCTTATGCACTAAGGTTTAAGATTATCGTCCCAACTCTATGTAGCTTGGAAGTGAGGGACCAGCGAGGTACACGCGTGCATGCACATAATAGGCTTTAACATCTATGCATTGAAGGCGAGGGAAGAAGGCGTTATGGTTGGTACTTGGTTTTTTCAGCGCTGAACTCTGCCATTAGAGCCAACAATTTGCAATGGCACAACATCGACCAGCGTACGGGCAAGGGGATTTACGATATTCGCCTAAGACGTCTCAGACAACTTACTGTATGCTCCTGCAGCCACTAGACAAGAGCGTTCCGTATATGCATAACTAGTTCGGCCCAATGGCATTACCCGGCATGAACACAATCATTCCAATACCATGTATGTTGATGGCGTAGAGGGCCGCCCCGGAAGGTACATTCATTATCAGATGACAAACGGTTCAACTATCGTATACCACTTGATTGTCATCATTCCATCCATGCCGCTTTGTTTCCCCCGTGTTCTCTGCAGATACTTCCGGCCTTCAGTCTCTTACAATGCGACTCTTTGACAGGGCACCCCCCTTCCCGTAAATTAAGTAATAAATGGCTTCAACCGACGTCAACTACATAAACCTACGTTACACAAACAGCCCCATGCTTTGGTGCATTGTAATCAATCTTACCTTCAGATTACCTTCAAACATCTCCCTGCAATCTCCCCTCTGTTAATAACACTTATATCGAACATTTTGTCTGCATGGCCGTATACCTCTACGGCCAACGCATCTCTTGGCGCCTAAATCCTGTTTCTCGGTATATAAGCTCGGAGAATTCTTTGACTAGGGCGCATCTAGTTGCACTTCGGCCGTTTCGAGTGATCGGTGGTACATCACGTACCTCCGTACCATTAGACATCTCGGTAACTGGCGAAGGACCCGTCAGCCTGTCCGACATGGATAGCGCACATATGGATTCTCGAATTCGACAGCATCATTAACCCATCTCGCTGTTGGGCTAAAGATCAAAAGAGTCTCAACGATGATATGCCATTGATGAGTAGTTGTAGATTGGCTGAATAACCTCGATGCCGAGGGGATGTAGCGGGGACAAGGCACGGGTGACGCAAGGCTCAGCATGCTTTTACAGCAACATCGAATACTTTATGTTTTCTCTACGGATTTACGTGAAACTAAAGCACCCGTAGTGGAGGGAAACTGCGTTCTTTGTAGTACTGCGTATCTTGCCATGGCGTGAATAAGACAGCTAAGGCTAAAAGGGTGAATTGCCAAGATACAGAGGCCACGGGTCTCCATTGATCTCTCTAAACACTAGCGCAAAGTCTATTTAGCAACCATCCCAACCAGCCCTCAGTGACCGCGAGCCATTGCACATGACGGACCAATATAGATTAGAACTAGCAAAAGGGCCAAACGAATCGAGGCTGCTACCATGGGAACGCGTTGACGGCTGGTGCGCAAATCAGAGGGAAGGGGCCGCCTCCGCACTGGAATCTATGGGGTCACTACGTATGCTGTCCATAGGTGGGTCTTTTCGTCAGGTCTGGCCGATCTCACGAAACTAGACAGGCACTGTGGCGCTACCAAAATGGTGTGCCCTTCGTCAAGTTACTTGCACGCCGTTGAGATGGGCAGTAAAGAGCTAGACATAGCCGCGTTAGTGGTGGTGGAAATCTCACCAAGTAGTACCAATGTCCTGCTGCATGTGTCCCCTGTTCCCCGGAGAATGCAGGGAAGCCCCTGACATCTGTTAAATGATCATCTGGACTTGCTGATGATATGGGATGAATAAACCAGGTTTAAGGCCGCATTTTATCATATCGAGGGAATATATAGCATATCCGGCCCCCTTTCGGCAAATGCGCTACAATTGCGTTCCGGAGTCTCTTTGCCAAGTCAACTCCAATGTAGCTTCCCCAGCTGACACATGCCAACACTATAACCTCACAATTAATTATGGTCCACACTACTCCTCTCATTATCCAGTCAGCAAATAGTTCGTCGGTCATCTCGAGTCCAGAGTCAACTACCAACATGAACAAAACCCCGCCAGATACAGGCAGAGGCGGCAAGCGGAAGGGTAAGCGGCACGTGAGTTCTCACGGTGTGGTGGACTAGGTCTGACGTGGGTGGGACCGCAGGCACCAGAAGCGTATCTACGCTCTCTCCTCAACAGCTCGCCCGGAAGCGAGCCAACGACCGGGAGGCCCAGCGAGCCATTCGGCAGCGCACAAAGGAGCACATAGAAAGCCTCGAGCGGCAGGTCGAGGAGTTTCGAAGCGGACAGACCCGGGAAATCCTTATTCAGGACCTGCTGATGAAGAACAAAGCGCTGGAAGATGAGATTCGTCGCCTGAGAGAAACCTTCGGCTTGAATCGCAGCAGCAGTGGCACCCTGTATCAGACGGCTTTCCAAGGGACATGCTCTCGGACGCCCCCGTCTATCCCGTCTGTGCCAGAATATCAGGGCCCGCACGGATCAGCAGGCCTGCATTACTCATGTATGAACGACTCGGGTGACGCTTGGCCGCAGACAGGCGCGTCGTGCCCGGTATCATCCACCGTTTCTAGGCCGTGCTCTCGGGATACCGACGACTATGGGCCTAACTACGTCACGACAGCGGCAAGCATGCCATCATCCATGCTGGATCGGTCTAGCCTGACACCGGCCATGAGCTCCATCAGTTCACCCGCTACGGTTTCCGTCAGTAATAGGGGAGGATACGAGGACGTCAAGAACGGTATAAGGAAACCTCTTTCGCATTACTTGATCGCCGAAACCGAGGCGCTAACTGGCATGTAGAATTTGTATACCCTCCAATCAGCGTCGTGCCGCTTACTCCGACCTACGCGGCACAACAGTCCTGGGTCTATCCACCGTATTACCCGCCATCACCAGCAACGAGGTAGCAGTGAATGTTGTGCGAAGGATACTTTGACTCTTTCATTCGCTTAGAAGACACACTCGACATCTCTCATCGATTATCGACTAGTGCAGCCGGCGTAACTAACCTGTAACGATAATACGCGTGGAGAACCCGAGAGGGCCCGAGGAAGAGTTTCCGTGGAGGTCCTCCTATATCGGGAGACATGAAGAGCATGGGTCCGGAATCAACTCCGGCGTTTGGGATTTGTATTAAGGGGGGAGTAGCTATGATTTGCGAGCGAAGCGGATCTCTGGTCAGCGGACCCGGGGAAACGGAGGGCAAGGAAACCGGGGGAATAGGAGAAAAAATGAAACCGGCTATGATACCCCTGGGAGGCTTTGGCGGCCTCGCCACCCATACAGGACAGCTTTGTTTTGGGATTACGGAAAGTACGGAGCTACGATGCTTTATGAGAAAGAAATCATCAACCACCAAAAACCGTATATGATACGTCATGCGACATGAATGGGATATCGTAACGTTCTTTTGACTACGGTGAATATTTCATATTCTGCTGAAAGGCCTTGCTGTGCTACAGAGCTCGCATAGTCGTGAGAAGATAACAACGGTCAGTCTTATGTAAGGCCAAAGCGAGTGTACACATGATGTCGATGTATGACGGCCCTGGCATACGGTGAACTTTAAACCTTATTTTGTGGCCACCTCAGGCTTCTGAATATAAGAACCGAGTTCCGAATAGGGGGCCGAAACAATCCCTAATTCGAGGTCTCTAGCAAGAAACTTTCGGCACACCACCCTCTCGCCTCGCCGAGTCTCCATGTTGGTAGAACTCCCTTTTGCCTCTGTCCACGTTACCGGTTTCTATAACTCTACATCATGTCTCCCCCAGCCTCCATCTACTGTCCATCTGTTGATGCCAGGGGGCCATCCAAAGGATGATGACGGGACCGACGTGCCCAGACTTGTGGCATGCCCGAGATCAGTGGTGGCAGTCCGCCCTCCCCACCTAGGTAAGTAGTGCGTATCGACCCCACCTTATAGAGTTCAGGAAGTGGCCCACGGCTTGGGGCGGGCACCTGATCCCGCCAGGGACAAAACTTTAAACGTCACTGGGATCGGCTTCCCCGGGGATCGAAGCACAGGATGCGCGCCCTCCAAAGGCACATGTTTTGGGACGAGGGGCATTTGCCGATTTACAATACGGCCTTCCCGGCGCTAAGGGTCGATGCACTAATCCATCCCTGCTTCCGGGATCCGAGTTGACAGGTCAGTTACCACGGACGCCTATGCCAGGTTCGCCTAGTGGCACGTGCGTCTCTAGTTAACATCCTAGGATATACAATACAATCGTCTTATAGCTGATCAGGGTAGTTAGTGCCCACTGTGTAGGCTCACAGTGGGAAATTCGTGTACTCGGTAGTAACTGCACAAGCCCTTCGAACTGAACTACCAAGAACTTACAGTGCAGGTATCGGGACAGCTGGCCAGCCACCCTGCAAAGGCCTTTTGAACTGAAAATCAGGGACCTGATTGGTGCACAGCGCAAAAGTCGAGCCTCCACATGGATTGGTCTTCAGGGGCTACAACCCACAAGAGGCGTTCTTCGTTAGTTACCGCCACCGCCCCACTTATTTCCATTAACAGCTAGCAAATAGCCCCCCATCGAATTGGTATGGAGATCTACCTGTTTTTCCGTACCTGCAAGTCGTCATTACTACAACCCGCATATAGCGTTTTATCAACCTACTAATAGTTGTATTTGCCTCAGATTAAGACCTATTCGTAATTTCCAATATGACCGGAAGTCCGGCTGTAATATAAAATATCGCCTTCGCGAAACGTCGCCATTAATAAAAGCTGACTAACGTTTTCCTGAAGATTATCTGATTTCGCTAGCTTGGCACAGTAAATTGGATAAAGCGCTGTGTGAACAGTAGTAGGAGACAGCAAATTGTATGAAAGTATACATACTAGCTGTTTAGGGAATTTTTTGGGGCCGTGCAGGTAACTAACAAGAATACCCTTGTGAGTTGTAGAGCTCGGTTGCTATGACCCTGGAAGCCTATGGCAACAGGATACGGCCACCCACTCCTCGATAAGGACGCACGTCCACCCAATCACAACATGCAGAGGCGCTCTGTTCTACCGGATGCTTGAATGCCTATCAGGATACTGAGCATTACGTAGTAAGAGGCCGAAATAAAACAACCCAGGCAAATACCCTGGGGCCGTGCTAGAGGCAATACCACACTAATATCAGCGTAGACTGTCTTGAAGTACATTCAGTAGTTGCTCATATGTATGGTACGGGAGGCGCGAATACCTAACCGGGCCAAGCCATCTAACTATACAGGAATTAGTTCGTCCGATGCTCAAACCCACAAGCACTAATCTAAGTCGATGACGGATGAAACGTCTTACGCAAGCCATAGTAGTGAAAGTCATCAGAGATATATACTTACGCCCAACCAAAGGCTGTCCGGGACAGCACAAGGTGACTGAACTACTTGTTCCGGAGGTGTATGTATGGGCCTTTGAACCGGACGTCGCGGCTGAAGGAATAGGGGCAAACCCCCCTGACTCCCACCTAAAGTGACAGATATACGCCCAGAGATCATAAGCCAGGGTTTCCTTGGCCCAACGGTCTCGGGAAGCGCGGTTAACGCCACGGAATGGAGCACATAAGCCAAGCAACGGATGAGTGTCAGCCTAACAAACGCGTGTTTCACGCGTTCTTGGTTTGTCTTGAATTCGACTTTGGTAAATCAAAACTTCTAGCAGATCGGAACATAGGTTAGCCGGTAAATTCTCAGTTACCTTCAAGGAAACCCCCTGAGTATTAGGTGCTCCCAATTTTAACGTAATTTTATTTATGATACGGGGGCTGAGAACAATTATCTGTGACGTAGGCTCGGCTAGTCTATGAGGCAGCCTTGACCCCAGACGAAAGGGGTAGACCCTATAAGTTACAAAGAAACATGCATATGTCCTGAAACGTTTTCCGCTCTCTAGACCCTTGTGGCGATCATATCTCCTCAGGAGTTAACCGGGACCGCCAAGCCTCTCTCCCACAATTGAGTTCAACCGTCGCTCCTTAGCATCAACTACGACCACCCCGGATCCCAAAGCAGGAATCGAAAAGTATCGGACGAGGGGCACTAGCAGGACTACCCCCCGAGGAGTTACGTGTCGCGCGTGTTGACAACTAAATATAGTGGCCAGGTGGCTTCTGCTTGGTAATGTTTATCTGCCTCTTTGGACAGCGGTCTAAAGCGAAGTCGGCTCTATTACGCTTCTAAGCGTTTGAGGACCCATGCCGCTGTGGATGCGAATAGGACTTATGGACTGGTGATAACTCTAGATAAGGCCCGCTCCATAAAACAAAGTTCTCGGAAGGTCTGCACCAGTGTTTGGCTCCGCGATGGCCTTGTTGGGGCTTGTAGGGATATCCACTCGCTTGCTACCGGGTTCTGAGACAGGAGCCTAGGGACGGATTCAATATGACCCGCGGTTCATCGCCAGAAGCTGCGTCGATACGAACACAAACCTGCCCAGTAGCCATACCGCCCAGGATCACGAGGTGCCTGCTGTCTGCGGATGGAAAGCTACATATCTTGATTATTTATTTCGTTCACCTGCCTCACACAACTGGACGAAGCGTTCGCCCACTTGACGCCAAAGGATCTACTGGCCTATTGTAAACGTTACAACACTTGGTCTCAGTATATCCCGAGACTCCTTAATAATTTAATCCCGTATCAACTGTAATTCTGCTTATCCTCCTAATTCTTGCAACTTTCTTCGGCATTTTCTGGCTAAAAGTTATTCGTTATTATCTTATTTAACACATTGTGAAGCCTAGGCACCTGGCGCCACTGTTTAGAGCTCACAGGAATTCATCGCCTCTACGACTACTTGCGACACCATAGCTTTGCACTTCGTGCCATCTTCTAGAACCAGAACTGCCGTACAATTCCCAGGGCTTCCCTGCACTTGCTGCAAGTCCTTACTGCAAGTCCTTGCGTCCCCGTAACGGAACATGTCGGATTTGTTGACTGCTTTGGTGGACGGGTTGTGGTAGGTAGTGTATCCTATTGTGTCGATTGGATGGCGTCCCAAGACTTAAGAGAAACCGACCCAGAAGTCTCATAGTTAAGCTTGCTTCTATAGTAACTATGAGACGAGAATAATCAAATGACAGAAAGATACCGTGTTCGATAACTGTGTTCATCCCAAAAGGTAAAGTTACCTATACCTACCAGCCTAGCTAAAAACTTACGATATACTGGAATAAAATGGGAGACGACCGGTCGATTCTACGATCGGAGCGGTTTATAGGTGGCTTTCCTCCTCAGCTTCAGCCTCATAACCGATGCTGTTTGGCCTCGTGTAGTAACACTCTTCCTATCATCAATCCTTTGCTCACAATGGCATTAAATCCTCTTGCTCCACACCCCCTCCCCCACAACCCCTTTTCGTTATGCAAAGTGGATAGACTAGGGAGGCACTACGCTCGATGCTCATGCATAGGCTTCGAATATCTCATTTATAAGCACTACAACAATATTTATCTATAGAGTATGGTTTATAACCCGAAAGTCTCTTATACATGCGATTATTAAGTCTATATTTCCAGGGCCATCGGACTTTTCAGCAATAAACCGTGAGAGTTTCAACGCACTCTATGTTCTCATTCAATCTCCTACGGCGTTAATGCGACCCGCCATGAGACACATCTAACTTGTTGGATCCTGGTGCATTACTCTGCAACTACGTTATCCTCTCCACAGGCGATGTCTGCAAACTTGGTCCTTTTAAGCTCCTGCAGTACTGCTTACTGTGACTATCGAAAGGAGATTTCCGATTACTGGCACCGTGCAAGCATACATTGACTGCGTTGACTGCTGATTATCTGTCGCAAAAGTGACGCCGCCATTACGTGATCTGCAGTGGCGTTATATATACTGAGACGCGCGCCCCTCCCCCCTCGCACCGGATGTTGGCCGACAGGGCGGTATCTGTATCAACTATGCTACGCATTGGGCCCTCGGTTCGTCTAATTCGGGATCGCCCTAGCCCTCAAGCCACGTCGATCCCTGCCAAGCCGAGCGGGGGCGGTTAACTCGTTCAGGGAACCTTTTTAACACGAACACTACCACTAGACCACATCGTATCTTGGCAGAGAGCGCTAACCGGGATCATACCTGTCCCAAAACTTACGCCGCCATTATGTGGTGTATAGTAGCGTTATAAATACTGTGACATTATCGCACAACAACTGCTTCATAACAGCTCTGAAACCAGTCCATGAGATAGCAATGATCATTTACGGACTTGATGGAGGCGATACTGCCAATACAAGCAGTCGAGATACTTAGACAACTTCGTAGAAGTTTGGTTGAACGTTTTTTGTGCGGCATTTATCGGTGGAGCCAACATAACAAACTTAGGTTCGATTCCGAACCGCGCTATTGGTTTTCCTTAACTAGTAACGCTGGTAATTAGATGGGCGCCATTAAAGGACGTAAGTCCCGCTCTAACCGCAGTCGTCCGGGGAAGCTGCAATTCTTACATTAAAAGGAAAGCTCGAACTTTTCGTGATATTACTATGTACAGGGCCGTACATATATTTACAGGCCTGTAATAAAAATGCGCCAGAATAATGAATGAGACTCGGTCCCTAACCGCGCTAATGGTCTGCGAATTTTTGGCTCAACTGCATTCAACCCACACGAAACTTTACCCAACACGACTGTACGTCATCCCGCCTGTCACAGGGATCGTCGGTAGCATCTCTCCACGGGGTCAGTACGCCAACGGTGATATAGGTTCCTAGAGGAGTGCGGTATTAAGTCTGACACTTAAATTTTTCCGGGTGAGCCAATTCGGGAACTCCGTATCCAGCTCGAGCAACGGAATGTTGTCACCCTTTGCCTCGGGTATTGCGGTATAGTCGAGAGACGAACGGTGAACCCGAGAAGTCCGTATCTGGGAAGAGAGTCCATAGCAGATAGATAAATGTATGCAAACTCGCCAGGCCGTGGCTGACAATTCTGGGCGGCAGGTGATAAGACGTCTTCTCCAACAGGATTTCATACAAGAGTGCCTAAGCTGACTCTAATAAATGCCACAAGCTGGGGTGTCGATACCGCGTCCAATGTAGAGGGGTAAATTTACGCCACTGGCAGATTCTACTTTTCCTAGAGTTGATTACCCCGGACGCTGTTTATGGTAACCCGCTAAGGCTGCGTTCGGTAGGATCCAGCGGCGGCTACTAATGTATCTTTCGACATTCGGAAAGATATCGTTCGGCCATCAAGCATAATCTCTAGGTGATGATTTGTACCGTTGCGGCTGCGACGTTTTTTGGAATGTACTTTACGCCGCCAAACTTTATATACTTAATATGCAGCGGTAGATCGAATAGCATATCGTAGATTACACAGACGGTAGCCGCTACTATATTTACCATTACGGATCTCGATCCTAACGCGATATTATTGGCGAGCCTCGCGGTCAGCCTCGAGATGTAGCGACAGCTGCTCCATATACTTTTATGCCAATCATACGGGCCGAAAGCACCTGCATGCTGCCATCGTGGATGGGAGCTCAGCCTATTGACGTCAACAGCGTCACTTACACTCAGTATTTAGTAGGGACTTGAACGCGCTGGCCGGCATATATCTTTGGCTGACTGGTAGTGATTGGAAGCCTAGCTCTTTACCTCTTTTGAGATGTGGTTGATGTTCTATTCCTCCAAGGGGTGCCACCTACTCAAACGTAGTCGAGCGGGTCTAGTTCGTAAACTCCAAGTAGGGAACCCAAGACTTGAAGAACATAACATTAAACGTTGTAGGATGCCGAATATATGGGTTCTGTGGGTGAATGAAGATCCCAGGATAGGATACACGGCCTAGACACTCAATCTTGTGCGGGAACGACGCGCAGGTATCTATTGTTTATCGTGCTTCCAGTCGAGCCATCCTCGAAAATCGGGTATGGAAATCACACTCTCAGGGATGCCAGTAAGGGTACTGGTATAAGGTGATGAGCTCGTAGAAAGGAACAACAGGAGTAACTGGAAGCGGGGAGTGATTGTATGTCTGGCGAGGTAGCTTGCAAGCCGCGAAAATATAAGATGCTACATTGTAACTCACATACTGGATTATCTAGAGGCTTGAATTGGCACGTGTACGGATTATGTAGTTTGGTTGAGCATCGCTTAATATCGACTCTAACACGTGGCTGGGAAAAGTTTTAAGCCCCTTTGTTAGGTCCCAGTAATCTATTGGCGGGACATTATGCGTGTATTTATGTGTGTGTATGTGTATACGGAGAGATTCACGCCCAATAACGAAAGGACGGGTAAGTATTAATGTTCATTTTAAATTGTTTTGTATGCTGTGAACTACATGTTATGCTATCTCTTCTGTCTTCATCTCTGGATTACAATTTCCCTGACACTCTTCATGTCTCCGTTGTTGTGAGTGTAAAAGGGGCGGCTGTGCTCGTCCTCTCCAATATTGACCTCGACTATGCATTGAAGACGTTGACTTACCGTGAAGATAGGACAAAGTTCTGATACACAATCTCACTGTCGAACCGAGCTATACACTGTTAGCTTCTGCTTCCGTGCCCTCGTGGTAGAGCACGGAGCCACTCACCAATTTTCTCGCCCTTCCGAGCGAGGTAATATGCCCCAGAATTCCGATCAAGGGCCCAGCCCACGATAAGGTACCTTGGAATTAAACGCCATAAGTCATTTTATTGGGCCAATCATAATTGGACGGTTCTCCAATCCGCCACCATCCGAATGCCATCCGACCGAAATATCCGTCTTGGGCCAGCCCGGTCATGCATCACTTCACCGTTTAGCACAACGAATCCCATTACAGAGTGCGATTGAGACACATTCCTTATTTCAAAAGTTTTCTGGACCGGATATCATCGTTCAAACATAAATAAAGCCAGTCTCACGAAGCGGTCATGGATTGTTCCTCGAATATTCCTGTCACGTGCCAAGGTGGACTTTGCTAGAAAAGGGCTATACAGGAGCTATATAGGGGTTGTAGGTGTATATATATAGGGCCCCCTTCGTCTCGTAAATTGGGAGGGACAGGCGTTACTGGCCTAATTAATATACTGCTAGTTTCCTGCGAAACTGCTTCTTCCTGCCTTTCACGCTGTTGCACCCTTTTCCCTGACAATTCCACACCTTTTATGTTCTAACTGGGTGAAGTTTAGCATCAGAATCGTAGGGACGTCTGGAAAGGGGGTAGGGTGTGTGTGTTAGAATACCCAAGTTTTGAGCGTGTGCGGATGGTCAGATTTGAGATGCTAATATTGTGGCATGCTGCATGCTCGTTTTCCAAGCGGAAGGTATCAAAACCCTGAAGACGCAGCAGTCTCTCTCTGAGGCTTCGGAGTTTTCTTTCTTTCTTTCTTTCTTTCTTCCTTTCTTTTTTTTAGGAGTAGTACTTGCCATCTGGCATCGGGGTTGACCAAGAGTCCACCCATCCTCATCCTCATCCGTGGACACTCGTTCCTTTAAGCTTTCGAGATTCTTGAACCGGTTCTCGACTCCAAACTAAAGAGCATGTCGATCAATGCTAGAATCACGTTGAGCACTGACGCATTACGAAACCCAGATTTGAAAGAATCGAGCTTCTCTTCTAGGCTCCAGGTTTCCAATTCTCGGCTAGCCTCTAGTTTAGGAGACTTTCAACGATGGAGCTTTCGCCGATTCGAGCAGCTCGTGCCAGACATCCCTGTCAGTTCCACCCTTTGCGTCGAGCTTTGCGCTGTGAGCTCAGCCTGGAGCTCGCATTACGCCTCTATCCGTGACTGTGGCATCTCATTTGCTTGTAAGGGGCTGTATACACAGTACCTAAGGATATGGGTTATAATACGTTTATGAAGAAAACTAGGGAGCAGCTAGTTACATACACAGAAATCAACAACTGGGACTCCTAGGATCGGTGTAAGCCTGATTCCCCAATAGCTTGGCCCATGACACAATGAGGGGGCCGGGGAGGGCGGCGTACAGATAATCAGCTCAGTGGAGCATCCGCGGATACCAAAACGGCAGTCGTCTCACCGCCCGTAGGTCTCGCTTCCCAACTCGTCTATGGTCAACATGTTAACACGATAGAAAGAGAGCAGTACCTTCGCTTAAATGGTGGGGAGCTTCCATTGTGCAGTAGCCCAGCACCACATATCCTAGACGATGTAGAAGTAGCCAACGAGGGCAATGGCCCAAAGCTGTCGCCACATATACGGATACTAGCCGATGAATTTGGCGTAGCTGGGCCCGTTTTCGAGATGTAGTACAGGAGCAACAAGACACTACCGGTACTATCTTTTGTGGGTGAAACGGGCAGAGGGATCAACACAAACGAGAATGAATAAAGAACTGAACGCACGTGACACCGGATATGTCCGCAGCGAGAAAATCCAGGCCAGTATGTGGATGGTTGTCAGGATGGGTCGCAAGACCCGCTCGATGGTCTTACGGGTGACGAACAACGGACTCCTAAACAGTTACGTTAGCAGCAGCCCAATAGGCGTGATGCCGTGATGCAATTCATCAGCTCGGCCATTTTACTTACTTCCGAATCTGCGGGACTTCTCTCAAGGTTCCGAGGAAGGACAGGTAGACGCCCTTTCGTCCCGCTGCTGACAATGGCCCAGTGGGAACAATTGTTGACATGCTGAACCATGGGGTCAATATAGCAGCGCGTCCAAGTCCTCTACAACATGTAGTCGCTAGCGACGCACAACGGATTTCCAAGCCCTCCTGGAATTCGGCTCTAAACCCAACAAAGCTGAATACGGTGATCGACCGCCAGTAACATACGCAGCTGAGTACGCCAAATTCGATGCCGCTCCAGTTATGCTGGGCGAGAATATCTGCGGATGTTTTCGACCCCCTGAAGAAGGAACTATTCCTACACACACTAACACCTGGTGCCAGTAGTTGACAGCTATACCAATAATTATCGCACTAATAGCAAAACGGTCGAAAGGAACATGGGCTGGGTTTGAATGCATTTTACGTCGGAGCTAGCCTTGTATCTTTACAAATACCTGCAGCCTCAGAGGCTGCTCTCTTCCTCCTCCATCATGTCAATAACCTCCTTCCACTTCGCCCACTCGGCATCACCGCCGGGGATCCCGCCGTGGAGCGGTAACCGCGTTCCATCGCGATCGCCAAAGCCCCGCAGCCTGCTGATGGCCTCCTTGATGCCGACGGTGCCGTACTTGACGACAAGCTCCTCCACCGAGCTGACCTTGAACTGGAGCAGCTGGCGCCGCCTGACCTCCTCCTCGGTGAGGCTGTTCTTGAGCGAGAGCTCGTAGAGCTTGACGACGGTCTTGGGGAAGAACCCTGCCGAACCGTCGATGGCGCCAGCGCCGCCGACCGCGACAACGGGGAGCAGCTGCTGGCCCAGTCCGCTGAACGTGTGGAACTTGGTGTGGTCTATGGTCGGGTTCGCCGCGATCTGGGCGTGGTACGACAGGTCACCGTGCGACAGCTTGCATCCGACGATGTTTGGGTGCTTGGACAGCGTAACGTACGTCGACGGGACCACCTTGACGTTATTTGAGACGCCTGGGTAGTGATAGCTGCGATACATTAATGTTAGCATAAGTACACGCATGAACGTCATTTGGTAGGAAATCACTGACATCATGATAGGGATGGGGCTCTGGTCGGCCACGGCAGTGAACCACTTGATGATGCCCTCCTGCGTGGTGGCTGCGGCAAAATATCCCGGCACGAGAACCAGGCCCCATTGTGCGCCGGCTTCCTTTGCCTCCTTCAGTTGTTGCACGGTTTCCTCGATGTTTTGCGTCGCGGTGCCGGCGATAATGGGATAGTCCTTGAACCCTTCCTTCTCAAAAGCCTGCCTGACGCCGGATAGAACCTCGAACCGCTCCTTGTTGGTGAGGTGAATTGCCTCCCCCGTGCTCCCCAGTATCACTAGACCCTTGATGCCGGCCCTCGCCAGATATAAAGAATGCTTAATCTGAGTCTCGACGTCCAACGGAGCGGCGATGTCATTGTAGGTCGCCGTCTGCTTACCGACGAAGAAGGTCGGTACCGGCACGTGAATTCCCTTGGGTGGTGGACTCGGCATCTTGGGCACGATTACTTTCTTCGAGAGTTGTGAGAAGCTTCTTCGCAGCATCCGACATCCTTAACCGCGCAAGAACTTTTAGGTTACTACTTGTTAATTCATGGAGGGGCAGATGGAAATGGCTACTACGCGGGGTATTCGTGGGCTATGACGCGCCGAACTTCGGCTATCAATGTCGGCTTCTCGGGCCAGTGCACAGCGGCGTAACTTCACCTGCCCCGAAATATTTCAATTGCTTGAATTGTCCAATCATCAACAGCCAATTCTCAGTAGCTACCTGCTCAATCTTCCCCAAACTCGCTGGCGTTGAGGGGGTGCAGGAAGACCATTGAATCGATTTCATTCCCTCATCGACCTCTCTAACGTTAGTCCAACCACACAATTTGGTAATTGAACCACCCCAGAACCTTCTCCAGCGGTCCCTATTCACTTCAAACTACTTTCTGGTTATCTTGGGTGTTTAAGCACATGCATGCATGGAGCAGCCACTATAAGAATTCCAATGGACAAAGTAGATTAACGATATCAATTGGCGTACGTGCTCTGGCCTCCAAATCATGGTAGAGCCCTGATCCCAATCCAAACTGGGGAATACTTACATCTGGATGACGAGCTGTGCTGGGTTCAGTCATCTACCTGTATGTACATACATACAAGCTACTGTGATTCTGCATCTACTAGCTATTTAGTGCACACACCCTTATAATTACTTGTATGCTCGCAGTCAGTATTATTTTATGCCTGCTAGCTGTTTAACGGCATGTTGCGTGCGAAACGCAAGAGTAGGCATTTGAAAGGGTGGCAATTTGTATGGGACATTCCATTAAGATTGGTATAATTTAGTTTGATACTTGGATTTCTTAGCTTTCCCTTATAAAGATGGAAGTATCAAGGGGGTGCATCTGGCATAAAACTTTGCCAAGCCCTACCTCGCCTACCTCCAACTAGTGCATCCGGCTGTATAAATATGCATGGCAAACCCAGGGTGCGTATTTATGCAGACTCTGGGAATGCTACCGTAAGTCGAACAAACGGCGAAATACGGCTGCCTGGGAATGATATTCGGGTGGATATTCGCTACGAGGAGGATGGCCGGTTACAAAATCTCCAAGATGAGTCATTAACACGGCAAATGACATGATTCTTCAAGAAATCACATCGGGTAAGAAAATGATTAAGCGGAGTGCTCTAATCGGGTCATCGCCGTGGCTCGCAGATCTGACAGTTTCGCCTCATTCCTACTGCAGTAGGGCTGAATCTGTAAAGACTTGTCCGTTCCTCATACGTGGCTCGTATGGAGGCGGCAGGGTTCCGTCAAACATTAAGAACGTCAAGGTATCAACATTTGGTATTTGGCCCTTTGGACCAGGATGGCTGTAATTACACCCGATATAAATCGCGCTTCTTTGCAATCCCGAATCTGAGTGCTGCAGTAGAATCAGCGTGCCAAGTGCTTCAAGCATCCCGCCCTGCAACATCAACTGCTCATCAGCGACTCAAGCCTCAACTAGCGAATGAAAACAACTGCTACCTGCCCTAATACTCTCACGCAATTCACTGCACACACCCTCTATTTACTATTCCCTTACGCCAAGTCACCTTAACTAACCCTGCTACCCCATCGCGATTATTCACAATGTTTGGCGCGAAGAAGAAGAACCAGATGCCCATGCCAGTTAAAATGTCCTACGAGTCAAAAGAGGTGGACATTCCGGAAGACTATCTCGGATCGGAGCCGCCCGACGCGAAGCCCATCACGTTTAGGCAGATAGACTTTGAGAGCACCGTTTTGCCCCAGTACAAGGGAGCATACGCCGTGATTCTCGACCACGTGCTTAGCCCCTCAGAGTGCGCCAAGCTCATAGAGCTGGCGGAGGCGAGCGTCCGGGACGAGGACAAGACGGTGCCGGGATCCTCGTGGAATCCCGCACTCGTCAACGCGGGGGCCGGTCACGAGGTGCTCATCCCCGAGTACCGCAACAGCGACCGCATCATCTGGGACAACCAGGAGATTGTAGACCGCCTCTGGGCGCGCATCGAGCGAGTCCCCGAGATCAGGGAGACGCTCTCGTCGTTCAAGAACGGAGATCTCCTCGGCACCCGCGCGAAGGAGGGTAAGGACGTGTCCTGGGACTTCCACCGCGTCAACAAGCGCATGCGCTTCCTGAAGTACGGCAAGGGGCAATTCTTCAGGCCGCACTGCGACGGCGCGTATAGCGAACAGGCGGAGGACGGTAGCGTCTTACGCACTCATTTCACCCTGCACCTGTATTTGAACGACTCCCAGCAAGAGGTTGGCAAGGAGGCGGACTTGGTTGGGGGCGCGACGTCTTTCTTGTCCGGTGACGAGAACAGGAAGATGGATGTGGATCCGAGAGCCGGGAGGGTCCTTATTTTTCAACACGCGAGGCTCTATCACTCGGGGGATGATGTCAGGCAAGGTGTTAAGTATACCGTGCGGAGCGATCTCTTGTACAGATTGCGCATCGAGGAGGAACCGAGCCATGCGGGATCGTCAGGATCGACATGAACAGTGGGAGCTTAGATTGGCCTTGGGATTTCACCGTCCGAACATAGACCGATGCTTCTCCTTTTGATAAGGCACCACTTGGATTTTGTCAGTATACATATTTTATAAATGAAGCGTTTCCCCGGTTAACCGGTCCAGAGTCGCAAGACGCATGCAGAGTAAAACGGGACAGAAAGCTTTTACCGGATTATGCTAGCTGGCGACAGTGCTTTCGTGCACCGTCATGCCCAGATCTCTCTTATGGACTTAAGAACCTTGCAGTTGGACTTGTGGCCCAGCCCATTCCAGCCGTTCACCTGACAAGCCTGCACAAGACGGTGAGCCATTGGTAATCGAGGCTCGAGGTGGAATCCGTAACGCACCTTACTGCAATAGGACGCCGTGCTGCACCCCGTGCATCGCATAAGCGGACCATCGGTCTTGCCACAGGCAGCACACTGCTTCCCAACAGTCTCGCTGCCGGCCACGCGGCCAAGCTCCAGCACCCGTTCCAGGCTGCCGGGGATAACCTGCTCGGGCGGCCCCACCAAAAATCCATTAGCCCAAAGCCTCTTTCCTCATCGAACAGCGGCAACCCGGCCACTCGGCTCCCAATCGGTTCGGTAATCACATTGACAGAGTGAGCGCAAACCTACCCGCACCTGTGCGCCCCTGCCCGCCCCGACCCGCACGACGGCCTTCTTCCCCTCCCCCTCCCTGTCCGTGCGCCGAGCACCCGGTACCACCAACGTGTGGCCCTTCCTGGCGCCCAGGTCTCCCCTGAGGTTCAGGCCCGCATCCTCGAACGTGACGGCGAAGTCGACGCCCGCGCGGTCGGTCACGATGAGCGTCGGCTTCGTGATGGTCATGTCCTCCTTGACCTGGGCTAGCAGGAACCAGCCACCGCTTCCCGCCTTGGTGGCGGCGGTGCCACTGGTGTTGGTGCTGGTACTGGCAGTGCTGCCGTCTGTCCCGGTGCTGGAAGCACCTGCGGGGGGCAGCTCCCCGAACTGAGGAAAGACGGCAGAATCGGAAAAATCTGGCATTGGAGGAGCGGCGACGATAGCGCTGCCTATAGGATGGGCTTACTAGGCCTAGAGCTTCCTCTGAGCTGCGGCTAACGGATTTCCTTAGGAAAGTAAAAAAAATTACCGTGACATCAACTACGTACGACGGGGTCTATATGATCTCAGTTTCTCCATCCTGCCAAGCTGGCGAATGGGGTGGAATTCCTCGTGAGCCGCGCTAGACTAGATCAAGCCGGTCTGCGATAGGATCCCGGAGCGCCGGAGTGGGTTGTGATTGGCTGTGCTTTGTGACTTGGAAGTGGAACATTAACAGGACACGGAGAAGCTCACTACCCGTGAACACTTCGTGCTCGATAAGATCAGCTCCTCAACAAGTCCGTCGAAGATCACATCTTTATCGCGACTCGAAATATCAGTTAACCTTTCTCTGGTAACCTCTAAGCACTAAGACTATATTCTGGCAATCCTGTGTCAATTTCGCATTGGGCTTTTGATTCTGGTTCACTGAATCATGGTAAGAGCATCCCTCGAGTCGTGTTGTGTTTCCCGACATTATCTCTACAGTAGTTGGACATATGCAACGTGGAACCCTTCCACCCTGATGGTAAGCTAAAGGAAAGCATTCATAGCAAAGTTCCTTTTATGGAAACATTATACTTTGCGCCATGTTGAATTGGGCTCATGCACGTAGAACTCATGGCCAGATCTGGAACTAGTAGATAAAACTGGTTTCCTTATCCTGCCATTCAGTTATGGACCCTAGTTAGTTTCTGTTTTTGGTGGTATTGCGTTACTAGCACCTGAGTCAGATTCAGGAAGAGTGCACGTACATGTGCTTCCTAAGGAGCGGTATAATACTCGGTAGCATGAATTCGGGAATGCTTCTGTGGGTCGAAGAAGAGAAATGGCGCAAGTCCTTGGAACATAGTTGAATTCTAGAAATCGATCGATTTCCGGCTTTCCTAGAGAAGCGGGTTGAAAAAAACCGCCGCGAAGTGGTCTGTACACACTGCCACGGGTTCCGGTAACATAGTCTCTCCACTGTTCCGTGTCCAACCACCCTAGTTACAGCGGCCCGCGATTCGCACTAGTAACATCCAACCGAAAGGGGGCGGGGACATAGATCGATCGGTAGATCCCATTACGTGACCTATGATATATTGCAGCGGTCATAGCGGAGCATGTTGCGGAGAAAGGGGTTCATCCCGTCGTTGCTAGGCATAGCGCCGTCACGGATAGCTGGTGGATAGTTGACAGCGACACATCATCGCAATGCGAGGTCTGAGGCATGACGTCGGATTACAGAAATCGTCACCTATACTGTCTTATCGCTGCCGAGGACAATGGAGGAGAGGTTGGTGAAGTCAATCATAAAAGGGGGAGGGATTCTGACATATTATCGACTCGATTCGTACCAGTCACGCCAGGTCTTCAAACAGTCGATCTAGGACACTTCTCTGCCTGCTCATTCAATCGCTCGGACTTAGTTCCCAGATCCCAAAGACTCTCGTTATTCTTACCATCGCTTTGAATAATTTACCATGGGGATTAAGCCCGCACTCACGTTGGCGGCTGCCACGGGAGTCAGCTCCCTCGCGCGGCGAGACGCCGGATGCAAGTTCACCGTCAACACCCACGGTGCTGTCGAGTTCCCGGTCGGCCAGCATGAGAGCGGCCAGAGCCGCGCCGGCGCCCACATGACCCTTTCCGGGTTCACGATCAACGATGGATCCGTGACGGACGCCAAGGGCCGGGGCTGCTGGTGGACGCCGCCATCCATGGTGCTGCAGTGCGACGAGAACCAGACCCCCGAGACCGGGTTCGAGATGGGCTGCGACGGGTTGGTGTCCTTCAGGGGTCAGAAGACCTTTTACGAGTGCGACGCTGGCGAGAAGGACGAGGTCAACATCTACCTGACGCTCGACGAGAACGCGCAGAACTGCCACGAAACCACCCTGTCTGCTGATGGATGCCGTCCCGGCGACTGCGAGGCCAGTTCCTCGAGTAGCGCCCCGGCTACCAGCGCTCCCCCTGCTACCAGCTACCCCGTTAGCAGCCCCCCCGCTACTTGTGCTGAGACTCCTAAGCTATCGGTGTCAACCGTCGTTACCACTGTCACTGAGACCGTAAGCGACTGTGGGTCCGAGGGCCATACGGAGACTGTCTCCGGTCCTGCCGAAACCAGGACCGTCCCTGGACCTACGGAAACGAAGACCGTTCCAGGTCCTACTGTAACTGAGACTGTCCACGGCCCTACCCAGACCAAGACCGTTAAGTATCCAACTGAAACGGTTCCCGGCCCTACCGAGACCACGACAGCCCACGCGCCCCCTCAGACCACCACTGCTCAAACCACTGTCACCTACAAGCCCTCGCCGCCGCCAGCAACCTCTCCCAAGCCCTCTGGCCCCGAGACCTCCCCGGCCCCCACCACTCCCGACCACTCTGCTCCCTTCCCCGCGCCTAGCGAGGTCGACATCCCCGACTCGTGCCCAGGCGACGTGAAGAACGCCGGAGAGTTCAACCTGCCTACCTTGATCATCCCGATCGACAGCTCGAAGCCGGACGTCGCCGAGGGCACGTCGTACTTCGGCGAGGTGAGCGAGACCGAGTCCAGCGTCTTCGACTTCAACGTCCCTCCCTCGGCCGAGGGCAAGACCTGCAAGCTCGTGTTCCTGTTCCCCGAGCACGAGGACCTCGAGACGTCGTCCTTCACCTTCTCGGGAGCCGGCGAGCTCGACTTTGCGCACCTCAGCAGGCCCGTCGACCAGCAGACCTCCTACTCGAACGTGCCCGACGTCGCCGAGGACCTCGGCCAGTTCACCGTCAAGCCCGGCAACGCCTACGAAATCGCCTCCTTCAACTGCCCTGCCGGTGAGCGCGTCAGCATCGAGATGGCCAACATCGCCGGCGGAGACACCAGCCTGCGCTTTTTCCAGGACTACAACCCCTGCCCCATCGGTCTGTTCATGACGACCTCCTAATTCATACAATTACCGGTATGAGGATATGAATCCTCATATTCCACCAGTAGCCCCTGCAGTAACACTGCACCCAAGGCTCTGTCCCGCCTCGCAAGGGAACTAAATTCTAATGTAGTTAGAAGGGGTGCTTATTAGCGTCCCAGGATCTATAGGTATTGTCATCCCAGACGGAATCTAGGAGGCAAGTGGCATATAGTATAATAAAAGTAAAATATGAAAAATGCCAAGGCACAGATTCCAAATACTTAGTCCCTCCATTATCGGGCTGTATTAAAGGAAGCGAGCGCAGGCAACTGTTGATGACTTGAAAGGTCTGTGTTGGTAGACGATAGCCTTCTTACTGGTGAGAGAACAAGCGCTTCAGTCATCTCGATCTCTGCTCTGATCAATCCGAATGCTAATAATTAAGTGATTAAATTTTAATTACTAGATATCAAGGACATTAATTATGCTGTTATAGTAGGTAAACTCCGTATGCTAAACAGGCGTACTGCTTTGGGTGACCTGATAAGGGAATTATTACTCTGGATCAGTATGGTGGCCTTGCCTTGTTGGTGTGCTGCAGCACCCCTTGTGTAGCTGACAACTTGTGTAGAAGTGATGCGACCGTGTTAATCATAGCCGCTGACCTTCCAAGCGCCTACGCAGCGCTACGAGGGGGTGGGGAAGCAGGATGGGCTGCGGATTTTGGAGCTATAAATAGAATTCGATTAGATTTTCCATAGAACCAGGTCGCTACGCGCCGGTCCTGAAACCCCTTTATGTCTCAAATATCTATGCATGTTGGCTATCTGCGAAGAAGGTCATATGCCTACAATTCCCCCCCAGAAAGTACTTCATCTGAATACTACTAACAGATTATTGCAGCATCCTGCTTGAATCCTGTAATTAATAATCCTGAATTAGCAATGTACGGCCGTAGCAATGAGGTGGCTATGCGTGCCCGGGGCAGGCTTATCAGCACCGGAAAAATGGTAGAAAAGGTGAGGCTGCTCCTGTTTGAATTTATTTTTTTTAAAGAAGCTCTCATTCAGATTCCGTGGCTGGATTCCACGCTGTAATCTTTATGCCTATATAGTTTCCTACATATCTGTTACTCGCGACTTCTGCTTCGATAGGCGATCATGACCAATCTTCAAATCTCACGGGCTCAAGCGCGGGAGCTCGTAAGTCAAATCGTGAAGGAAAATGGATTTGTTCGGGAGAGTAGCCTCGACACGATGTCGCAAGAGGTGCGGCGCGAGGTGGAGGAAGCTCTACTTACTAAAGATAAGAAAATCGGCGCATCGGTGCTGACGTAGGATGCCCTCAAACCATAATGCGTTTGAAAGTGACCCCAGTCTAATCCCGACGCCATCCAGGTTAGCAAAGAACCTCTACACAAGCAATGCCCGATTCGTGTTCGAGCTCCTTCAGAACGCCGACGACAACCAATATCACACGGCAAGGGAGGACGGAGATTCCCCATTCGTATGCTTCAAGGTTTACCCCGATAAGATTGTTGTCGACTGCAATGAAGATGGCTTCACCGAGCGCAATCTTAGAGCAATATGCGATGTTGGGAATAGCTCTAAGACCGGATCGCAAGGATATATTGGGGAGAAAGGAATCGGATTCAAGTCTGTTTTCATGGCCGCCTGGAAGGTCCACATTCAGTCTGGTCCTTTCTCGTTCAGCTTCACACATAGGCAGGGGGACTCCGGAATGGGCATGGTAAAGCCAACTTGGGAAGAGACGAGTGAGGAGCTGCCACGTCCGCTCACTAGGATGACGCTATTCCTCCAAGAGGGCGAGGATGACGCTGAGTCTAAGCGTAAGCGAGAGAGAATCGAGCAGGAGTTTCGCGATCTTCAAGCCCAACTTCTCCTCTTTTTACGAAATCTAAGGCGCATCAGTGTGTACGTTTACGACGAACAAGACTGCCAGATATGGTCAAGAGTACTCACAATGCGGGACGCGAAGGAAGCGAACCGAGTGCTTCTTGACACAGACTCTAGTGGTGACCCTACGGTTGTCTCGGAGACCCGAGCTTATCACATCACGAAGTACACAGCCACGGACCTTTCGAAGAATGAGAACAGATCGTTGTCGGCTGCTGAGCAGGCGAGCAAGTCATATACGAAGTCCGAGATCATCCTGGCCTTCCCGTTGACAGCAGATTCTGAGCCCATAATCGAGCATCAGAAAGTCTTTGCCTTCTTACCAATGAGGCAGATGGGTTTCAACGTATGTTAAATATTGGGAACTCAGGAAAATAGTCAAGACTAACAGGGCCATATAGTTTATCATCCAGGCGGACTTCGTTACACAGGCGAGCCGGGAGGATGTAGTGACGGACTCGCCTAGGAATCGGGGGTTAGTAGAAGGTATTGCCCAGGCTTTTATCAGGGCGGTATTGCAGTTTTGCAGTCACGAACGGCTCCAGTATACCTGGATGAGATACCTACCGCTAGAAAAGGCGCATCATTGGGATCCATTTTGGAAAGATCTCGTGAAGCGAATCCATGAGCTTCTCCGATGTGAGCAGGTCATGCGAACGCGTGAGAGAGCCGTTTTGCGCCGAATAGGGGACGTGAAGTGTCCTTTATCCTGCTTTTTGGATAGAGACGAGAACCCCCTTTTCGAGGATCTCAACCCTGAACTGTACATGTCAGACTCATATTCGGAAAGTGATATCAAGATTCTTCGACAAGTTGGGCTTCGTCCGTTGGACGCCGGCGACGCGATAGTTTTGGCGAAGCAAGACCTTGCTAGCTCCTCTTCACGGATGAAGAACCCAGGCACGGAGATTGATTGGCATCGCAGGGTTGCCTGGCTACTAAATTCCCTCTTCCGCCAGGATTTCGGAGAAAAGGAGTTCGTGCGGCAACTCGATCTGATTCCGCTGGTGGATGGATCATGGGCCAGAGCAGTCGACGGGGAGTTATTTTTCTCCCACGCTGGCGGCGTTCCCATCCCAAGAGATTTGGGGCTGAGGCTTGTCCAGCCGGATGCAGCGGAGGATACCGAGCGGAGATCACTGTTTGACCATCTCAAGGTCCAATCACCCGAAGTCCGGAACGTTCGCACGATGATTCTCAGACTATATGGTCCCTCCTGTAGTTACATGCCTTTCGCCAAGTCGATGGAACATCTGAGGTTCTTGTACCTCACGCACGGAGCTGGGGATCATACAGGCCTTTTAGGCTTCCGCTTATTCGAGCTCCAGATCCACGACAGTTCGAGCGAGATGCGAATGCCAAGCCTCTCGACCGTCTACGTGCACGGTGACAAACCATACGGAGCGGAAAACCTGCTGGGCCATGATGGAGCCCAGCAGCTCGGTGTCTACTTCCTCAATAGGAATTACTTCAATGACCCCCCAAAGCAATCCTCCAGTACGAAACTGACATGGCTCGATTGGATGCACGAGTACGTAGGGATTAGGAGGCATGTGCAGCTGATTGACAGTCGCACAAACCGCCTCTCGGAAGAATGCAAATATATCGCAGAGCACCGCCCGGAGATGTTCCTCGGCTACCTGAGACAAGCATGGCTGAAAGAGGAAATCATTGTCACTTCGAATGAGAGTGCCCTACAAGCTCTCCAACAGATCGAGGTCCTCTGCCTAAGCGGGAAAAAAGTGCCTCTGTCTAATGCCTACTTACCGTTGCCAAAGCTCAGAGAGGCTTGCAGCAGATACATCCGAGTAGAAGAATTTCCATTCCTTCAGCTGCCGAACCCCATCGATGAAGCGAATCTTCTCCTGGACTGGACGTTCCTAACTAACAAGCTCGGAGTCGGACCCGAGGCTGATCTTGAATTCCGTTTACGACTTCTCAGCTGCATACAGGAATCGGTCAACGATCCACTGGCCGGGGATATGCCGCTTAGGATAACCGATTTGTACCAATATATCAAAAATGCCTGTACGGAATCACAACAGCCAAAGCCCCTACAGGATAGAACCCGGTAAGCTCACTATAACGCCACAAGCTTGTAGCCATCATTATGTACTAACATCTAGAAAAGTCGATTTTTTGAAGAGGAAGCAGCCATTTGGATTTCGTATTCGCATGGCGAATATATGGGCCAGACGGAGTGGGTGTCGCCGAGCGAGTGCCTGTGGGATGCTCCCGACAACATGGTCAGCATGAAACCGCTAAAACCTCTCTATCAAGCCGCTTTAGCGGGCACAAGGCTCGACATGGACGAGCTCGAAGGTTTCTTTCGCAAGGTCCTCCAGGTGCAAGACTTGACATACGCCCATATCATCGATGAGATCATGGCACTCAGACGAAAGTACAAACATGCGGTTGATCTCCAATATCTTCGCCAGCTTTACGAGAAATTGCACCAGTTTGTTGAGGGATATGAGGTGGATAGGAACCAAATAAGGCAAGTCTTTAGGAATGTATTTCTCGGGGCTTCGAGGTCCATACGGCTTACACCCTTTAAGGGCTGCATTTGAAGAACATGAGCTCATCTGCATCGGTCGACACGGATCAGTCAGCTGGCACTGTCCGAGCAGGTGTGTCTGGTCAAACATAACCAGCATCGAAGGGAAAATTGCCGTGAATTCACAGTACGGAGACCTCCAGGAGTTCTTCGTGACTGTCCTTGGCGTCCAAACCGTAGATCTGACGATGGTCTACGATTCGCTTGTGGATGTGAGCTCTAAGAGCCCGCCAGTGGAGAGAGTGAAAGACCTTCTTCAAGCATTAAACTCTCTCCTAGCTTCTGATAGGAACCCGCCCCAGCCTGATCGTTTACTTAAACGCCGTATATTCCCTGTGCAATTTCCAAACGGGGATACATCTTTGTGTTCGGCGCAGACCGAATTTGTTATCGCTGATCGCCAGCAGCCCTTCAGTATATTAAGCGATCAGGTCAAACGTCTCGACTTCACGCTGATGGAAGTTTGTCGTCTAAAACCTCTGATAACATGGGCCCGATTGGAGCCGAGGTATCTGTCGCAGTGTGTTGAGGAATCCTCTCGCGTTGAGGAGGGTTTGGAAACAGTCATCAAGGACAGACGCTACGACATAAAGATGAGAGCTTACGGACTGCTTCGGTACGTTGCATATCCAGTCACCCGTCGCCTAGGATACAACCTAACACGATAAAGAGTTGCGGCCAAGTACAACAGCCCCAGGTATGATGCTGATGCTCAGGGCTTGTATGATCTCCTTCGCGAAACCGTCACCGTGGAGACCGACGGCATCTCCTCAAGACTCATACTCAAGCAAGATGACAAGACTTACGAGCATGAAATAAGCAAAAGTGAGCTACACATTGAACACAGTGTTGATCAGCTTAAGGTGTACGTCCCGCGAAATGAAGTCGACCGGCAGTCCTGCTTCTTAGTGACGCTGCCCCGTCACTTGGTGTATTGGTTGATGAAGCGACCTGGTGTCTCAAGCGCTTATACGGTTGACGAATCTGCTGTCAATGATGTCATTAGCGTCCTGAATTGCCCTGTCTCCATCATACCTTCCATTTTGACAAAGAAGGGCGTCCCAGAGATCCATATCCCCGAGGTCGACATCCCAGACCTGAGTGGAGAACACGGATCGGCGGCAGTTCTGCCTGTAACGCCGACGCGACGGAGTCGCTCGTCACCCCTTCTCCAGCAGGGAGCATCACCCAGTTCCGACGTATCGGCACCAAGGACCGTCTCGTCGCCCGGCGAAACTCCGAATTACCCCACGCCCCTTACCGATCCTGAGATCTACTCAGACGATGGACCTGACCCGACTACGCCAGTATACCCCAGGCCACCGCCTATGACAAGCCGTGTTGAAGTCGAATCGCAATACCGGAGGTTCCTGGAGAAGATAGTCAGGGTCGCAAGGCGCGCAGTCTTCCCAGATCACGGATATTCGGGCTTGACTTCCTCACTCGGAAATCTTTCCATCGGGGATGACGAATATGACGGAGCTTCTGTGGTACCTTACCTCAGTGAATGGGAGCGTCGTGTGAAGATCGGCGCGGCCGGCGAGCTTTTCGTAAGCAGCACACGACCCAAACCTCACGTTAAGCGCCAAGTATTAACTACCATTACAGGTCTTCGAGCTTCTTTCCAGTCTGCAGCCGAACCTGCCTGGATTCGGCCGCGGAAATTGGCAGAGCTTGATCCGCCAATATGTTAATGTACATCCAGACTACAAAGATCTGCCGGGTTTCCAGGAAAAGGAGACGTCGGATATCGTCTACCACGACGCATCCGGAGCACTTACCACCCTGCTCATACAAAAAGGGTATCTATCAGGCAATCGGTGGACCGGGAAGACACCAAGATATTACATCGAAGTCAAGAGCACCACAGATCTTTGTGCTACTCCGTTCTTTATCAGCGGTAATCAATATGCACTGGTTCGTATTATGGCGACCTACCACGTCTGATCGATTGCTGACCTTATATGCAGATGCAAAGTGCCACGAACGGCCCGTCAGATACGGGTAGTCAAGATGAGATTTATACCATATTCCGGGTCTTCAATCTAGGGAAGGAGTCCATGGGCGTTATGGTGCACGTCGACGCTGAGGAGCAAAGGAGGATGGGGATCCTTACCTTTACGACAGACCATTATACTGTCGTTCCGGGACCACGATACCGCGACTTGTAACTGTACGTACTAAACACTTCGAGGAAACTGTAATCACTGTGGAACTCATAAATTGCGTATCAACTCGAGCTCCTCCAGTATGTGCCCTATCATTAATTTACGAATTATATGATTTAGTGTGGGTGACCCACCTTTGGAGTGCACCCACCTTTAGAGAACGAATTTTCCCCACTAGCGAATATAGACCTTCTTTATCAATATACTGTAACTTAACAACAATTAAAGCAATTTTGAAGCAATTCGTATCAGATCTTGAAAATAGGCCCTAACGATAAATACCTTATTGCTAAGTCATTTAAGGAAGTGAGGAATGGCGTTAGGGTTAAAGATTTAGCTGCCGCTTGGGATAACTCTCCTATAACGGTCCGGAGATGCCGGGACGGCAGTCTCACTATGCAGGAAGCCCTTAAACCTTATTAACGCCTTTTAAAAAATAATAAGAACTTCGTGGCAAAATGGATATACGAAAAAGAAAATATAAGACGAACTTTTAATAAGGTTTAGGTCCGTCACTTTGTTAAAGTCGTTTTGCAAAACTATAAGAACGAAAAACCTTTAAGGAAATACTGGGTTAATAGCTTTATATACCGAAATCCTAATATCATAACGAAACTTAGGAGGTAATTCGACTTTTCTAAAGCAAAAAATACCTAGAAAGATGCCTTTTAGCGATATTACAAAGCCCTAGAACGTATTATCCGTAAAAAGAAAATCAAGCCAGGAAGAATTACGAATATAAATAAACATAACGTTTAAGAAAATAAATCCTGTGGTAGGAAAATTTTGGGTAACGTTTTTAAAAATTACGCCGAATTAAAAACGTTTAAAGGAACAAATTAAGTTTTTATTTTTAAAATAATTATTTCGGTAGACGAAATGTTAATTTTAATAATTATTTTTAAAGGAATTATATTTTAAAAATAATAATTTCTTAATATAAGTCCCCGATAAAAATATAATTTGTCCCCTTCGGAATAAAACAATATCCAAATCGTTTTACGATAATTTTATAAAATATATTTTCCGGAAACGAAACCTTTAAAAATGACCGACGGAAAAATCCTTTTAATAAATAAATACGTTACGTACGAATCCGTTTAGCTTTAATACGAATGCAAAATTAATAACATAATATTAATTTACTTACCGCCGTAAATTACTTACGTATTATAACCCTTGGATATAAGCATTTTTTCCCCGTTAAAAATAGCTTATTATTAAAGGACTAATAAATGGCAAAATTACGATATTTCCGCGCCTCGAATAAAATAATGTTTTATCGAAACGTACGCCTATACGCGCAATAAAATTATTATATGGAAAAATATTTATAGCGGTTTCCGTTACGCAAAGATTTAATTACTAAATGTAAATAAAATTATTAAAAATCCTAAAATAATTTATCCAGAATTAAATATTCCTAAGCTAATTATTCCGATAGAAAAAAGCCTTTATAAATTACGCAACGGAATAACATTTTTCATACCTAAAAAAGCCAAAATCTGAAAAATAATCTTAATATTTCGTATTTAAAAATATCGGTACGAAACGTAATTATCGAACGTTCGTAACGAAGGCAGATAAAGCGCTAAAGTAAAACGTTAAAATTATTACCGTTTGGCAATTAAAAAATTAGCTCCTCTATAACAAAAACGAATTACTAAAACCGGTAGCGAAAAAGAAAATTAAGCTTTTATCGGGCGAATTATACGTTAATATTAAAGATATCTATAGGGCTTAAAAGGAAACTAAGTAATAGCAGGCGAAGCTAATAAAAAATCACAAAGCTTAAATAGCGTTAAAAAAGCAGAATTTATTAAAAAGTACGCCTACTGTATTAAAGCATATGCGCGATCCTTTATAACATTTAATTACATTGTTTTATATGGCGTTTTGTATGTAAATTTATGCATAGGTGGTGTTATTAGGGGTCAGGGAGTGTTCTCCAAAGGTGGGTGCACTCCAAAGATAGGTCACCCACACTAAAATTTAAAATTTTTTTTAAGAAATTTACGAATAAAATTGGCAACAATATTGAAATAATATTAAAACTCACTTATATTAAAAGAAAATTCATAATGTTTATCGCGCAAATTATATCGTATATGTTATTTGTTTTATTAAAATCAGGCCTTATTTTAGAGGTTGTGTATAAGATAATGGCCAGCTGTAAGCTTGAGTAAGGTGATCTTCGACCAGTCGCAGAGCGTATTCCAAGAAGTGAGTGTATTAGGTTATTTCTATCTGGCGTTCTCACTAGCTGCCAGATAGTGAATTTATATTAGTAAGTGAGTCGGTGGCTGATCGGTAGCTGGTCGGTTACTAGCTTTATCCTTATAAGGGCTATATTTTTATAATTATATTCCTTTTTTAAGTTATTAATTTTTAATAATATTATTATTAATTTGATATAACGTATTTTGCAAACTTGATTTTGTATATTTGCTGATAATTCCCCGTTATATTATGTTATAAGTAATTACCGTAATAATTACTACGTGCTATATTGCGTAATTAATTATGTTTCGCCTAATTTCTTGTTATAATCTGTTTTTTAATTTTACTTTATTTACCTTTTTTTCTTTTTCCTTTTACGTTTATATTTCCATTTCTTTTATATACGCGTTCTGTTCGGTTTTTTATTTTTTTATTTTTATTTTCTCTTTTCCATTTGTTCTGCTTATAATCTCCGTTTTTTCTCCGTTCGCCATATTGTTTTTCGTAAGAAATTCTACGAAAAATAATATTTTAATATTAATAATAATTATGATTTTCTTCAACGTTATCCTTTCGACGTTAACGATAAAATAAATATTAATCGTATTACGGGCAGTAATAAGCCGTATTATATTTACGTAATATAATATTATTTCGATTACCGTACGATTTACGTTCAGATTTTAGGCGTTTTAAATTACGTCGTAATTAATTATTATTATAAAACTTTTTGCGTAATAAATAATTATTTTAATATTATTAATATTGCCGTTTAATTTCCGTTTAAATTCCGATCGTTTTTACAGGTACCGCCTAAACGGTTTTTTAATTCGGTAACGATAATTAGGAATTAATCAACGAATTCGAAAAAGCTTATATTGCAGGTACTTTATACGAATATTCCGACGTAATTGCGATTGGTCGTCGACTTAACGTTTTTCGCGAAACTGTAACGGCTTCGAGTTTAACCAACTATTAAACCTTAGTCGTACAGGTTTATATTAGTAGGAATATCGTAAAAAATTAAACAATAAATATAATAATCATATTACGTTTCGTAATACCAAAAATACTTTAGATAACAAATTATTCTTATAAATTAAAATTATTTAAGCTATAGATATAATAAACATTTATATTTTAATCTAGCTCACTAGCTTACTATCAGTAAATTAATAATCCAGCCTACTAGCTTACCACCAGTAAATTGATAATCCGGCTTACTGGCTTACCACTAGTAAGTTAGTAATTTATTACGTAACCTGCCCTACCGCGTGTTTATGGTTAGGTCGTAGTAAACCGTTTCTGGAAACCATGGCCCGTTATGTTATAATATAATCTTCTCTTTTTACAAATCTTGTCTTTAAGATTTTCTTTTTTTCTTAGTAAACTTCTTACATCTATTTAATATGTTTTCCGGTATATCTAAACGTCGTTTTCGTAAATCCGAATACGATTTACTTTAACTAATTTAATTAAACTCGAAAATTTTAATATAATATCTTATTTTTTTCTATTTTGTCCGGCAGCTTAATTACTAAATAATAAATGGGGTTTTTCGTTATAAAAATGTATTCGTTAAGGTCGTTTATATAACGGAATAAAAATCCCTATTTCTATAATTAATTATTATATTGCAAAATCGCAAAATTTAAAAAAAACTAACGGCCGAAAAAATTTTATTAGAAGCTTTTGCGCATCTTTTCCATATGCGTCATTAACGCCAATATTATTAATCATAAGGTACGACACTTATTAATCGTATTTTTTAATCCTTAAATAATTTTAACGACTTTGCGCAATTAAAATCAAAGTTTATAATCGAAGTACAAACTTTAAATAAAATAGACGTTATTAATTAGAATATGATAAACTAAAAACTTCCTTTTTTAAATCTTATAAACTGGAATACCATTATTTCGGGTAATTCTGTCGTTACTGGTAAAAGTTTTTCAATAGGCGCTAGGCGCTAATAAGGTTCTTAGCGAGTTCCTAGATATTTTCGAAATCTGGGTACTTTTTTCACTTAATTAGATACTAGATAAATCCGTTTTTTTTCCGCATATCGAAAATCTTTTCTATTTCGTATATCTATTTATCTTTTATTTCTATATCGTTTTGTACCGTATGTATTTTAATTATATCTATTATTAATTTGAATTAAAAAACGTAAAAGATTAAATAAAATTTAATGTTTAAAAACCTTTTAATTAATAATTATATTTTATCTTTTTTGGTAATTTTATATAGTCCGATATATTTGAAACCGAGTTTTTTGTTAAGTTATTTTATTTAAATATTTTTTATAACAAACAACACCATTTCGCCTTTTTTGAAAATTAATCTTTTTAATCTTTTTTAATTATAATACTTATTTATCTAGTTTCGTACAAATTCTAATTTTATTTATATCTTTTAATATAAGTATCATAATTATTGCAATGCAAAAATTATTTTAATATTAATTAAATTGTCGCTCCGTATTTTTTATAAACTGTTTAAATAAAATCAAAATTTATATTTGCTGATATTATCTTAATGCCTTCGTAATAACTGGTATTATAAGCTAATTATATAATTAGTGATTTCTTAATTTAATTATTTGTTCGCAATTAATATAATATCGTAAATAAGTTTCTAAAGTTTAATTCGTTCGTTTTATTTATTTACCCGTTTAAAATTTAAACGTATTAAATAATTTGTAATTTAAGCCGATTTATACTATAAATCTTTGCCAAAACTTAAATTCAAATATCTATCCTTTATTTAAAATAATTTCTATTAATAATCCGTATATATTAAAGATATATCTAAAAAAATATATATCATTTGTTCGGCGTCCGTATTTTCGTAATATGATAAAAATTAGAAAATTTCATAAATCGATCGACAATTACGAAAATGTTATCGTAATATATTCCTATAACTAGATCTTGTGATATAGGGAATTTGGTAATAAAATCGAATATAACTAAATACTAGGGTCGTTTTGCCATTTGTAATAACTGTAATTTTTCGTATAGTTTATATTATCGAGTTTTCTTTCTAGCGCAAATATCGTATAGCCGTATTATTTTATATACCGTTAATCTTATTTTAAGAAAGGAATATATACGTTAAAACTATTTTAAGATTTTATAAATCCTTAGATATTTATATAATTGATGTTCGTATATAGTTCGTACTAAATTTTTCTGGTATTTTTCTGGAATTTATATTTTATTTATTCTTTAATTTTCTAGGAGACCGTCGTTATATTACTAGATTTTCTAGTGTATATCGAAAAGTACTATCTAAATCGTCGCAATTTGTCGTAAGCATAAATATCCTTTTATAATAATATCGAAAATGATATAATTAATTTTGACCAATTTCTCTTTAAGGTTTGGTCGCCTGCTTAAAATATCTGCTTTGCTATTTTTAAAACCTTTCCTATAAATAATAACGAAATCGAAATTCGCCAATTTTTCCACATAACGAAATTATCGTCCGGTAAATTCTCTGGTCGTAATAAAACGAGTAAAATTTTGATAATCTATATACACCTTAACCTAATACAAATTTTCCTTTAAGAAATACCTAAACTTTCGAAATACTATAATAATGACCATAAATTCCTTATTTAAAATACCGTAATTAAATTCGGCTCCTTTTAATTTGTACGAAAAAAATATAATAAGGTACAATTTACCTTAATTATTTCGTCATTCGATTATTACGCCTAATACTTAATTCGAAATATCGGTTTTTAATTTAACGAAACGGTTTAAATCGTACATAATTAACATTAGCTCGCTAATAATCGCATTCTTAATATCCTAAAATGCTTTTTCTGTATTTAATATCCATTTAAACTCTTTTTCTTTTTTCGTAAAATTCGTTAGGGGTATAACTATTTTATTAAAGTTTCGAATAAACTTCTTATAATAATTGGCGAATTCAAAAAATACCTATACCTTTTTAACTGTCGTTAACATTTGCCATTTTATAACTGCAGCGATTTTCTTAAGGTCTATCTTAATATATTCTGAGATAATAATATATCCTAAATATTCTATTTTTTATATATAAAACTAATTCTTATTTACGTTAACAAATAACCTTACGTCCTATAAAACTTAAAAAACTTTATAAACGTATCTTATATATATTTCTTCCGTTTCTAAGAAAATAAAATTGTCGTCGAGGTAGCATACGACGAAAATATCGAGATATTCCCGTAATACATAATTAACTATCCGCTGAAAAATTACTAATACGTTCGTAAATCCTATTAATATAACCAAATACTTAAATAATCTGTATTTCATTCTAAAAGCTATTTTTTATTCGTATTCTTTTATAATCCTAATAAAATTATATTTATCTTTAAAATCAAATATTATTAACTATCTAGTTCCGTAAAATTAAATATTTATTTTTATAATCAAAAATAATAATATTTAATTGTTAACAGTAATATCGTTTAATTATCGATAATTAACTATAAATTACAATTTTCCGTTTTTTTAAATACTAAAAATATTAAGTAATCTGCCGGTGATTTCGAAAACCGAATCCATTCTTTTTATAACCGATTTTCTAAATATTTTATAAAAGTACATAAGTTATTTCCGCTAAAATTATAAATAAAGTATAACTTCATTAAAGATCTTTCCTTAAAGATTATCTTATAATTTTATTCGTTATATTCTAGTAACTTCGTATCAAACTCTTTTCTTAAAAGCTGTTCGTATTTACGATATTATGATAACATATTAATCAGATTTTCTAATTCTTAAAACTATTATTACTTTAAATCGTTATTTAATTACTTTAGTTTCGCTTTGATAATAATAACAATACGTTGTATTCTTTTTGAATATCTATTTTCTTTTTTATATTTTATCTCTTTAAGTAATAAGGTTTCTATTATATCCTTATGTCTGTATTTATCGCTATTATTGATAAAATATTAAGATCTTAATTTTCTCATTTTATATTTATTAATAAAATATAAAATAAACCTTATCTAACAAATTTCTTTATTAATCAAAACTCCGTATTAAGGTATCTATAATAATCCTAAGATCATATTATAATTTTCAAATAAAACAATATCGAAATCAACTATCTAATATCGTTCCTAAACAAAAATCTCGAAATAATTAATTTCGCATATAATTTTTCCGTTATCGTAAACGAATTCCTAATTTTCAATATGCGTCGTTATATAAGATTTTAATTTATATCTTTATAGTAATTTAAACTTATTATCTATATCTGATGCAATATAATTTCCGTCTAAAACTTCGCAATCCACTATTACGGTATACTAATACGTTCCGATTTATATATCTAAAGTAATAAAGTTATTAATAGCTTTTATTATCGCGTTTAAAGTCCTTCTTAGGAATTCTCTTTAATTCCTCTGAGTTTTATTATCTTACGGCTTTCTTATAAGTAACCTTTTTTTAACTCTTATTCGAATTTATCGAACTTTATCTATATTTCTGTATTTAACGCGTTAAATCGCTATATCTATCGTTATTACCGGCGTATTATTTTTTCGAACTATATTAATTATTTTTAATTTTGCTATAATTTTTCTCGTTATTAAATAAATTATTGTTTTATGTTTACGATTGTATCCCATAATACGTCGTACGAACTATCGTTCTAAAGTTTTCCTATAAATTAACGTATTTCGTTTCTTAATAACTTTTCTTTCGTAAAAGTGTATAATAAATACTAATTAAAAATAAAGATTTATAATAACTTTTTGGTAATATTTTTTAACTGTATACTAAATTAATTTTTTTCTATTTAATAATTATATTATTAATAATAATAAAAAGGGTTTTTTTACGAGCATTACATTTCTTGAGGTCAATTTTCTATTTCGGCCAATTACTAAATATTTCCTAAAGCTATAAATCGAAAATATCAATATTATTATTTATTATTCTTATTATCTCCGATACGGTTTGGAAAATCGAATTCTTTATAATATATACGGGTAATTTGTCCGTAAATATATTATTTTTATTTGTCGTAATTGAGATATTCTCGCCGTTAACAATATATGGCATATATTTTGCCGTATCGATCAGAGGTTCCGGAATAGAGTTTTTATATTTAATCTTAGTATTCGCGTAATTATCCTTAAAGTATTTCTTATTATGTTTGCAATACTTATTAAGCCAGCTTCCTGGCTTCTTATATTCTCTATTGGACTTTTCGCCATAGAGAATCTAATATGTATTTAAGCTAAATTATATTAATAGGTTTACTTTCGTTTTTCTAGTTTTTTAGATTATTCTTCGAGTATAGGTTTCTAGTTATTTTAATAGGGTTTTTTAAGTACTTTACATTATACTGCCTTATATCCCATTTTGTTATAATTAAAATATTTAATTTAACTTTAATCTTTCCTATAAGTAACTCTTAGTTTCATAAATCCTAATTTCGTACCGTAAAAAATATTAACACATTGAAAGGCGATAATATTAACCGTATATTAGAGTTTGTTATTATTCTTTTTAATGTCTTTAATACGCTAGGCGTATTATCGATTGTTAATCTTAATTACCATAACGATATAATCTGATAAATGATTAAGCCGATTGAATTTAATTTTTTTTTATATTTCCTTTTTCAGACCGTCGAAAAATTTGGCTATTAATACTTTTTGTCCCTAATTTACTTTAAAGGTTAATCAAACAAATATATCACTATAAGTAAATATTAATCCTTTTTATCGTAATTATTAAATATATATTTCGGCTTTTATCTTTTTGTTTATTATTCTGAAAACTTTCGTTAATATTTACTTAAATCTTTTAAAATTATTTTAAATTCGTATTATTTTTAAATTTCGTTTTTCGATTAACAAAATTACGTACTCTCTCATAACGGGCTTAAACCAAATAATTGCATTTTCGATAAATCGTCCGATTACAAATTCTATTCGTATAATAAAAGTAATTAATCAAATAAGAAAATACCCGAAATATATTCGGCATTAAGTCGAAAACAATTATATATTAATCAAGGTTCCGTTGAACAGTTCTAATTTGAGAAACTTAAGAACCTTTTCTAGTTTTTTGATAGAATTCAGCTAAATAACCTGGTTCGCTCGAAAAGGCCTTTTAGCCTCGGAAGCTTTCTTTTTCTTCTCAAACTTCTTATAGGCGGCTTAAAAGGACGTTATAAGATCATTATTATCTCTCTCAAACTGAAAAATGCGCTTATTCATAACATCCAGACGTCAAAAAAGTTCTTCACAAGAAAAGCAAAGCTTTTCCTCTTCCGATTCCATTTTAATATTCGGGTTATCAGGGACCTGGTAAATAAGCTGTTCGGGCTGTTTGCTAATTAACATAGCGTCGGCGATATTGCTCAGAATCTAACGGTACTACTGAACAAAAGCTTATAACGTATAACGGCTTCGGATTTAACCAATTATTTGTAAAAGGCTTCACCTAAGCGGTCTGCAATCAGTTGCCAATGAGAGTTTATTTTCTAGCTAAAGAGAAAAAAAGGGAAGATGAAAATACAGTTATGTATGTTCGCATATAAGGCGCTGCGCTAAAGTTGCTTGGTACCGGCGTTTGTCCGGTGCTCTATAATAAGGCTTTATACAGCCCTATTATATTACCCCCTACCTTTTTCAAAAAGGGTTAATTTATTGCAAAATTAATAATTACGTCAATTTTTAGCCTTTAATTAATCCGAAATTCGGAAATTTATCGATTTCCGAATTAAGCTTAATTTAGATAACTAATTATAAGTTAATTATACGTTAAATAGGCTTATATATAAAAATACGTTTACGTTTTTATTTATTTTAACTTTTTTTATAATAATAACTTAATTCGATAAATTAAGTTTATTAATATTTATTATAATGTTTTTATATTTTATTTTATAATAATTTAAAAATTAATTAATACGTTATAATGCCGCAAAAATATCCCGAAAAAAACGTTTTTATATTTTCGAGCCTTTTTAATAAGTCGGAATCCGCCAAAACTTTTCGTACGTTACGTACTTATGTCGCCCTGAACAAATATCTTATTTGTATTCGTAATATACCGTATTTTACTTGTAAAATTTATTTTTCCGAGAACTCGGATACGCTTTATTTGAATTAATAAAATATATAATTTATTTATATATTATTAATATATTATTCTTAAAGTATTTATTATTACAAATAAAAAAGCGGTTTATTATTAGGTTTACGTTAATAATAATTTGAAATATTCCGAAATCAATATTTTTTTATTTTTATTAATATATTATTTAATATAATTGTTTTAAATTACGGATATTCCCGAATTTCGTTAAGCTGTTGATACGTTTTATAATGTTACTTTTAATTACGATTACCAAAATCCCAATAAATTTATTTTCCTTACGCATTTCCTATATTGCTTTTTTGCCGGTAACCTTAGCTTAATAAATATCCGTACTTAGGAAAAAAGGGATACCGAAATTTTACGTTTATATTTTAAGTTTTCGTACATCGTTCGTTTTAAAGTAAATTTATGTTCTTAATTCCTAGCTTATATATTATTTATACGTAAATTAAGTTCCTAATTTTACCGGTTTTTCCGTCCCGTATAATAAAAAAATGTATTAAGCATTAAAATAATAAATTTGGTTATATAAACGTTTTTTACAATATTTTTACGTTTTTCTTATATTATTTATTAATTTATATTATAAATTAAATTAATAACGGTTAATAAATATATTATTAACGTTTTCGAAAATTTCGTTATCATAATTTAAACGCTAAAAAAAGTTTTAATTTTACCGGAATTTAATATAAATAAAGCCGACTAATTACGCATTATAAATACGTAATTTCCGTATAGTACTAATATTATAAATTCGTAAAATAAATCGATAAATTTATAAGTTTTCAAAAATAATCAAATAATTTCGTAATTAATATATTATTTCTCTAATTTTTAATTCCTTTTTAATATATTTTATTCGTAAATTACAAAAACGTTATTTTAATATTTATTTGCGAATTACTTAAAATTATTTTTGAACGATTCCCCCAAATTTCTTATACTGCTTACGTACCGTCTGGCCGGTATTTTTAAGCTAAAATTTTACCTGTCCGTTTTCAGATAATATGTTAAATTTAGGGTCCGTTATGAATAGCTATATTGCCGTATTTCTTTTCGAATTATTATAAAGCCGCCGTATTTATGAACTTTTCGAACGGCTTTTAAATCGATTTTGCGTAATTTAATTATTTTACCTAGATTTAACGTATAAAACCTTTTTTTACCTTTTCAATTCGTGCTTAGAAAATATTTTCGATTTTAAATTGTAATTCGTTATTTTTTTTAAAAATAATAAAAAACATTACGTATTTGCGTTAATTTAAAACTTTAAAAAGTTGTAATTTAAATACCTTAACGAATTAACGTAAAAACGGTTACAAATCTTTTAAAATATATTTAATTCGATAATATAGAAATTAATTACTTTAATTACTCAACATTTAGTTTAAAATTATTTTAGCTTTTTCGATGGCCAAACAATAATAACACTTTTTAAAAATAACCAGATTTTATCGCCAATTTCGTATTTTTCGGCAAAAAACGACGTTTATTTATTACTTTCTCTTAGGTTTATTAAACTGCCGCTATTACGGCTTAAATAAATTTCGTATTTTTCCGCAATTTTTAACAAAACTTTCAGTTTTTATACGTAAATTTTTTTAACTGGCAAATTACTTTTTATTTAAAGAATTAAGTTAATATAATATTTATAAAATAAGAAAAAAAAACTTAATTTTATTAAAATTATATTTTAGTTATTAATTATAAATATTATTTCCGAAAAGAATTTATTTTATTTTTACTATAAATACGGTACGAAAATTCGTAAATAAATTAATACTTTTTAATTAACCCTTTCGATAATATTATCGGTTTTTAAATAATATATAATAAAAAAACGTTATTTTGTCCTTATTAATTTGTAAAATTTAATCCAGAATTTCTTTACCTAATTAATTCCTTTATTATTTATAATAACCTTAAAAAAGCATAAAATCTTTAATATAGTTTTACGAATATTTCCATATATACTTTTACGTTTATCGTATATATTATTTTTAAAATTATTATCTTAAATAATTAATTTATTATAATTATTAAAATACATAAATCGTATTTAAAGACGGCTAATAAGTCGGTTATAAAATTAATTAATAATTTATTATAAAATTATTCGGAAACCGGAAATAATTTTAATAACTCTTTTTTTATTTCTTTATATATTTTTATGGCCGTATATGTCGTAATTCCTACAGAATTACCTTATTATACGATATATATCCGGCCAAAAAAAGCTTTTCGAAAATACCGTTATCGTAACCGTTTTACCTGGGTAATCTATTATATAAAAATCGTAAATATTTTATATCAAGGCCGTTTTAAACGGCTTTTAATCTGAAATCTAAAAAAGTTTCCGAAATTAAAAAAAGCCTTTAACGTCTAAAATATATTTCGCGATTAATATTAATAGTTTTAATTCTGCAAGAACATTACGTTCTTTTTTATAAGAACCTTAATAATACGGTTATAATGTTTATTATATTTTAACGTTCCGTTTTAAAATTTCTAAAGATTTTCGTAATTTTAAAATATTTGCTTTTTTTAAAAAAAATAACCCGTAATTTTTAATTTTAATATTATTAATTATTATCGTATTTTTAACGCATTTTTAAGGTTTCGTAAATAATATAAATAATTATTTATCCTTTATTAATTAAAATTTTTATACGGTTTTTCGGCTATCGTTTTCCTTTGTAAGCATATTTTGTTCCTTATACAAAAATATATTGGCCTTAATATTTAAACGGCCCATACGGAATTCGAATTAAAAATTAAAATAAAATAACCTTTTTAAGTATTTTATTTAATATTTGTTTAATTTTTTAATAATTATAAAATATTTTAAATTTTTACAGTCGGTAATATTTTTGAACGGGATTATTATATTATATAATTTTATATTTTACGTTTTTAAATAATTTATTACTGTTAAAAATTCCTTATTATATATTTCGCAATTAAGTTTAGTAAAATCTTATATTTTTGAAATAATAAATAACCGGACATAATATATTTAATTTAATAATTTGGGATAAATAATTTCCGTATATTACTCCTAAATAATTTAATTTTAATACTATAAGTTTTTCAGGGTTTTATTAGACCAAAATTAATTCCGTTATAATGGCGTTTTTAAAATACTTAAACATTATTTTTTCCTTAACGGAATAAGGTTTTTTTCCGGGTTAAAGTTATTAACAATACCGATATATTTACGTAATAAGTTATAAAATCGCGGTAAAAATTTGCAAACCTTAAGAAATTTCGGATTTTTTTAAGCATTTTGGGAATTTTTTACTTTTTGATTGCGCGTAATTTTTCGGAGTCCATTCGTATCTCCTTCTCGGCGTCTATCATAACTCTAAGATGTTTTATCGTTTTTACGGCTAATTTGCACTTAAAAATATCCAAATTTAAATCTGTTTTTTTTAAACGGCTTAAAACCTTTCTTACCTTTTGTATATAATCTTCTTTAAATCCGGAAAAAAATAAGGATATTATCTATATACGCTAAGCAGAAAACGTCGAAATACTCCTTTAGGATCTCGTTAACGTATCGCTGGAAGGTTACGGAAATCCCGTATAAGCCGAACGGTATTGCTGTAACGAACCTGTCATACATCCACCTAGAGGTATGAACAGCATCCGAAAAGGGGTCTTGATTTGCAGGTAACAATAGGGCGAGGAATAATTCAAAGATCTGTTCGTTAAAAAGATTTTAAGGACTTTTCCCTTAATAAAGAACGGTATAGTTACCTTTTAATTAAAAGCTTAAATTAATAATTAAGGAGCGAAACTAAGTAAGTGCTATTTACATAAGAAACCGGTTTATTATATATATTCTAATTCCTAAAGTAAATGTATCGTGGATCTGTTAAATCTATATAATTTGGTTCCAGATTACCCAGATTAACCAGATCACCTTAAGAACCAAGCCTCCCTGTCCGGGGTTTAGCCGCGACAGGTTTACGTTAAGCCTTAAAGGTCGGTTCCTTCGAAACGGGAACCCTTATTCCTATAACATTATTTCTCTTTTCCAAGGATTTTCGTCCGAAAGATAAGAACCGTAAGTGGCTTTTTTATTTTATTGAAAAACGTTAGAAACATCCCAGCTAATTTTACTATAATAGGCCGTAGTCGAAAAGAAAAAAGAAAACCTTATTTAAATTAACGCGATTCTTATGATATTCGAATTAATTTAATTGAAAAATTTAGTATTAAGGCGTTTTTTTATTTTAATTATATTCGGTTCGGTGAAACTGAATATTTTTACGTTCTTAAGCTGTTATACTATAATTATTATATCCGTCAACAGCGTTCTTTCTATAACGTTTTAATTATGAATTTTTTTAAAAAATAAACGAAATATAGGAACGGTTACAAAAAAAGCAGCGTACTTTAGAAAATAAGTTTTTAGCGTATTAGGAATTTGTAAAAAAAAGCGTTAAAAACAAAACGAAAAATTGTTAAAATTTATTGGGAAATTAAGGCGACTGCGTTTTCAGCAGGACCTCCTTAAGAAAAAAGCGGTGGAATTATTAAAAAAAAGTTTAGAGTTGGATTAGCTGGAAAAACGGGAAAAGATGGAAAAAAAGTAACGTCGTATAGAAACGGAATAAGTATAATTTGCTTCTGAGATAGATGCCGTTTTGGAGGCATTTATTTCCTTCGATTAGAACGCCGAAAATTTGGGTTTAAGCGGGGAACCGTTATTACCTGCAGTTTTGGCTATTTTAAAAACGGTTGGTTAAGATTTTAGCAGTAAAACGTCCTAATTAAATTTATTACATTCGTAAAGTAATTAAAAATTTCTGAATGCTTTTTTTATATAAATATTTTTTTCATTTAATTAAATATTGAACTTTATTTTTAGTTGTTCTGGAATTTAATATTTGTTTGATTTCGTATTTGTCAGA
Organism: Monosporascus cannonballus; assembly: GCA_004154925.1. Lineage (NCBI taxonomy): Eukaryota > Fungi > Ascomycota > Sordariomycetes > Xylariales > Monosporascus > Monosporascus cannonballus. The sequence goes on along the minus strand of QJNS01000141.1, from coordinate 138,453 downwards.
TTTTTTTTAAATTCCAGGTTTAATTTTAACGGGACGTTTTTAGATGCTGGTTTAAATAAAGAAATATAAAAAAACAAAATATATTTTTATTGTCTTAGGCAGCATTAATCGATAATTAGTTTTAAAATAATTTTTTAGACCTTAAACAGGATAAACTTTTTAAAATTAAGCTTGTTGTTAACTTTCTTTATTTTAATTTGTGAAAAATTCGAACTTACTTTTATTTCTAGCGTAATAAGTAAATTTTATCTTTTTTGTTAAAATTGGTCCCTTAATTCTTTTTTTATTGTAATATTAGGTTATCCGTTATTAATGGAATCGTAATTTATTTTGGAAACAGATTTGAATTATTTAATTTTTATTGTTTTAATATTTATTTTTAAGGTAATCGTAATAATTTTTAGCATTTTATTAAGCTATTATTTAAGTCGTTCTATTTTTACATTATGTCTATATATAAGTATATAAGGAGATACGCTCGTATTTTCGTTAATAAATATATTATAAGCAATTTGCGCTAATAATAAAAAGTTTACCCTGTTATTTTACTAGTAATTAATATAATTTTTAAAATATTATTTCAAAATTTGATTAAGTCGTTCCGTTTATCCATCCGTTCAAGGATAATATGCTGTCGACAACTTAAGTTTAATACCGATTTACTTAAAAAAACTGGTGCCGAATTTTAAAATAAAAAACGTATCTTTATCAGAAATAATCCTTTCTAGTATCCCGTATTTGTCGAAATAATATTTAATAAAAACATAAACTAATTATTCTGCTGTTACGTTTCCTTTAAAAGGTAGGAAATATCCATATTTGGTAAGTCTGTCAATAATCACCCATATTCCGTCGTATTCGATTTTAATAACAGGGTTTTTCAATAAAGGTAAGTTAATAATAAAATCCTAAACTATAATATTCTATACCTTATTAGAAATATCGGTAAGTTGCAGTAATTCGTAAGGCTTATAACGAACTACCTTAGCCTTATTATAAACGTTACAATCCTTGATTATTTTTTTAACTACACGGCGTAGTTAGGGAAATCATATCGTTCCTGTAGTTATCTGGTGATTTTAAAGATTTCTTAATATCCGTGTAATACATCCTTATGGAATTTATTTATAAATTGTTCCCGTTAATTCTTAGGAACATAAATTTTATCATAATATAATAACTAATCTTTTGGCTGTCTTTTCAGCTGTTAAACCTTTTTCTGTTTTTTATATCGTAAAAATTCCGGAATTATATCAAAAATTCTATAATCGGTCTTTTTACCATTTTATATAACTGTATAATACCATCCTTATTACATTATAGCATTTTCATATTTCTTTTGAGAATTTTGGAATTATAATTTCCTTTACAATTAAGAATATCCGCCTGGATATTTTCTTTTCCTTTAATATCGTATATTTTGAAATTAAATCTAGACAGAAAAATTATCCATTTTTATATCGTTTATTTAACCTTTGGGACTTTATAAATCGAATAAAAATTTTGTAATTAAAATAAATATTAAAACGTTTTTTTATTCCGTTAAAAAAGGTTTTTATTCATTAAAAACGTTAATAATCGCCAATAGTTCCTTATCGTAAATCTAATATTTAAGTTTTGTATTTCGAAATGCTTTTAAGTAATATGTTACTAAGTACTATTTGCCGTTATTTTCTTATTACTTTAGAACTATACCCAGAGCGTATTTTAAAACGTCAGTCTTTAATCGTTTCTTTTTATCTGGGTTTAACATCTTAATAATAAGTCCGTTAATAATTACTTTTTTCAATTTCTAAAATGCTTTTTTGATTTTCTTTAAAAATTCGAATTTTTTTCTAACGTATTCCTTAATAATAAGTTTCGTTAATTATTTAATTATATCTTTATATCCCTTAATTCGGTTACGTACATAATCCGTAAATCCTAAGATTTATCAGATATTTATAATGTTTACCTTATTAAGAATAAGTTAATCCTTAATTACTTCCAATTTAAAACGTTAAATTTAAATTTGGCCGAATGTAAAAATGTGTCCCAGAGAGTTTAATTTCTGTACGTACCATATATTTTTGGCAAGGTTAACTTAAATATTTGCTTTATCCAAAGTTTTAAATATTTAGGTTACATATTTCTTATATTTTTTTAAGGTTTCGAAATAAATGAAGATGTCGTCGAAATAAACAAATACGAATTTATCCAAAAATCGTCGGAAAGTAATTATAATTAAGTTTTGAAAATTGGCGGGAGCATTAGTAAATCTTATCGGCATTATTCTGTACTCGTAAAATCTATATACCGTTCTAAATGCTATTTTCTATTTTTCTAGCCATTTTGATACGGTAATAGCCGTTTCGAAAATTAAGTACGGTAAATTATTTGGCTTTATTTACGTTTTTCTTTAAAATATTTATAAATATTAGGAAATATCCGTTTTTAATAATAATATCGTTTAGCTGTTTATAATCGATTATTTTTCGATAAACAGAATTTCCGTTTTCGTCGATCTTCTGTTTACCATCCTTTATTTTTGTAACTATAAAAACGGGATATCTAACAGAAAAATTAGAAAATTAAATATATCCTTTCTTTAAATCAAATTATATGTTTTTCTATAAGGTTTTAATTTTTAGGGATTTATGTAATAAATTTTGTAAAATTGAAGATAATATCCTTCCTTAATAAATATCCGGTAATCCTAATAACCGTAAAAAAGTAATTTATAATCCTCCTTATTTTTAAATAATTGTTTAAATCCTTGGTATTTTAGGAGTACCGTAAAAGGTTAAATAAAGATCCTATTTCCTTAATAATATAGCAAATTTTTCAATTATTTTTTCTAATATTTTTATTTTTTTTTCAAAAGAATATCTGCTTTTTTTTAAATTAATCCGTAAATTACTAAAATAAAGTTAAAGTATTCTCAAAATACTATCGTATCCAGAAATATTAACGATATTTAGCGAAACGCGTTTTTAATATATTTAAATTTATATAGTAAATTTTTTTATTTTTCGTAAAACTTATTTATTTTCGTAAATAGGCGGACTTTTATCACCGTATGCAATTTGTAAAACCGTAATTTGTATTTTTAGAAAATCTGGCATCTTTTTGTTATTATAAAGGAAATAAAATTACTTTTTATTTCGGAATTAATTATTATTTTAAAAGTTTTGCCTTTATATTAAAAAGGGGATCTTGATTTAATTACGCATTTTTTGTTATTTCGCATAAGGTTTTGTAAATTAAGATTTTTTAATACCTTATTTTCGAAAATTTCGGTCATTTTTTAACTGGTATTATTTGTTTGCAAAAAGGCGTTTCTATTTTCGAATTTTTTTAATACCATGCTTAGCACAATAATTATTTATATATTTGTACTATTTTGTTTTTGCCCAATTACTATGCGAAAATAATCCTTTTTTGGGCTTAACTCTTAATCTTATATTTTTTTAAAATATAAGGTTAGAAAAATGTATTTTCGAAAAAGATATTCCCATATTTAGAAGTTTATTTTAAATGCAAAATATCGGAAAGTAATATAAATATTTTTACGATACAACATTTTAATTCCGTTTTGATTCAGAATATAAGTAATAAAACCTAGGATATTTTGGTTATCGGGGGTTTTTAGTATATCGATATTTATCGTCTAATTCGGTAAGTATTTTTTCGTTTTATCTAGGCCAAAATTATTATTTTTTTTAGTTTTGAAATAAACGAAACAATCGTCGATATAGTAAGTAACAAAATGTAACAGATTATAAAGGTTTATCGATAATATCTTTTGGTAAATGGTATATTTTGGGAACTTATAAAGCCCCGGGGATAGCTATCCGTGGTTATTAATATCTGGTCGAAATTAACCGTCATTTATATATATTTTAGACCTCTGAAAATTAAGGTGGTACTGGTATCTTAGCCCTATAGTTATCCTGAAAACCGTTTGTCTTGGATAATATTTATAGATTTTAATTTTAAAATCCTAACAAATTAAATAATTCTTATATTTTGAGATATCGTTCTAAATTTAAATAATAATGGCAAGAATAAAATATGACTAAAAAGAAATCGAATTAACTTTTTTCTTTTTTTTTTTTTTGCCTTATTGTCGATTTCTTGCTTAATTATTCTAACTTTTTTCTGGGATTAAGAAATTCTTTTTTTCTTAAGGTTTCTTTTAGCGAAAAAACGTTATTCGTTTTTGAAATACCTTTTTTTGCCATAGTTAAAACATTTTATTTTGGACTTATTTTTTTGAGCTTTTTCGAAACGGAACTTGTTTCCTTTTAAAGCTTGTCCTTATTTTTTTTGGTTCGGCTATTAAAGCTTTTATCGTTATTTCGTTTGCCGGTCCTTTTTTTTCTGAAGATATCGACCAAAAGTACGTCGGTCGGCAATAATAACCTTATTTATATATTTTATAAAGGATTCTATTTTGGGTTTTATATATAGCTCGTTTTTAATTTAAGGCTCTAGGCCGTTATAATAAATATAAAATAATGCGTTTTCTGATAAATTTAAAATAATTACCAAACGATTAAACTTAATCGTATATTCGGATATTAACTTGGTTTGGCAAAAAAATAAATAAAATTGCTTAATTATATATTATTTTTTATTTGGATTTCCAAACAACGCTCGTATTTTTTTTTTCGAAATATTTGTACTTATTAAAAATATAATTGGTTATATTCGAAAATTTCTTAAGGTAATTTTATAAGTAATTTTTCATAATAGGTTCGAACTATAGAAAAATGTTTCCGATAAATAACTAAAAAGTGGCCATTACCTTTTAATAATCCTTAGTTAAAGAATTTTCGTAAAACTTAAGGTAAAATCTGGCCTAAACTAGGAATCTTTCCGGGTTCTCTGATTTATTGTAAGGCTTGAGGAAAGTTAGTTTATAGCCTTTAATATTCGGTATTCCATAATAGCTGGGAAATAAAATAATTCCTTCGCGTATTTGGTTCGTACTAAATAATAGTAAGGTCGAAGCTTTTTGTTATTAAGCGAATTTAACGTTATTTTAAGACTTTAACTTCTATTATCAAAATATAAAATTTTTCATTAATAATCGGTTCTTTGTTTTTCTTTTTCTGGAATTTTATCCCATATTTTTCCTTAACCTTTTCCTTAACCTTTTCCCGCTTTAATTCTTTTTTCTGAACCTTAATAATATCCTTAGGAATCGGGATAAGTTACTGCTGGGGTTGTAAAAAGGAGGAATTTTCTTAATATCGAATAATAAAAGGTATTATATTATTAATCAGTTAAAAAATTTCCTTAATAAGGGGTAAATTATTAAATCTTATTAATAACATTTTATTGGCCAATAACGGGGATCGAATATATTATTTATTTTTTAAACGTTATTTTATATTAAGTTCAGCAAAACTTATGCCTTTATTAGACGGTAAATTATTTGTCGATTATTAATTAAGAAGTTATCAAAATATAATAAGCCTATTATATATTTATTTAGAAATATAAATAATATCTGAAAAAGGGTTTTAATTTGCAGGTAATAATAAGGCGAAAAATACTTTAAATGTTTATTCGTTAAAAAGATTTTAAGAATTTTTCTCTTAATAGAAAACGATGCAATTACCTCTTAATTAAAAACTTAAATTAATAATCAAGGAGCGAAACCAAGTAAATGTTATTTATATAAGAAATAGGTTTATTATATATATTCCAATTCCCACAGTAAGTATATCGTAAATCTGTTAAATTTGTATAATCTGGTTCCAAATCACCCAGATCAATCAGATCACCTTAAAAACCAAGCCTCCCTGTCCGGGGTTTAGCCGCGACAGGTCCACGCTAGGCCTTAAAGGTTGGTCCCTTCGAAACGGGAACCTCAGTTCCTGTAACAATTACCAGCTATTCGTATAAGCCGAAACGCATTCGGAATACCGTTTTTTATTCGTTTTTTTCCTTAACCCTAATCTTATAAAACGTTATTCGGACGTTTATCTTCGTAAATTCTTCAACGTAAAAAAATAACTTTAAGGTTTCCGAAATAAAGAGTAAAAGGTAACGGTCTTTTTCGGTTATTATACTTAACGCCCGATAATTACAATAAAAACGTAATTTTTTTCCGGGTTTTATTATAAATAAAAGCGGAACCCTTACGGGCAAATTATTTACGCAAATATATCTTTTATCTAAAAGTTTCGTTAAGGTTTTCCTTAAGGCTAATAATTCGTCCTTAATTATATTATACAAAGGATCTTATAATGTTAGCGTTTTTTTTCTTATTTCGTTTCTGCGCAATAAAATTGCATAATCTATTCCGGGATGGGGTAAAAATAAGACGTCGCCTAATTTTTTATCGAATAACTTCCGAAATATTCTTAATTTAAAGAGAACCTTTTCGTTAACCTCCGTTCTTTTCTTAGGCGTTAACGCCTTATTAATATCGGCCAAAATAATTAAAAACAATTAAATCTCTTATTTAATCCTTTTAAGTTTTTTTATTTTCCGAATTTCCGCCTCGAAAACGGCGATTAAAATTCTTTTTGTTTCGCGAATTATTCGTACGTTATGTCTTTGGATTTTGTATTTTTTTTTTCGTAAACTCTTATATAACTTATTATATTTACCGTTAAAAGGTGCTTTTATGTTACGTATATAACGTCGTAACGTTTTATTCAAAATTTCCTCAAAATCAAGAGGTAATTAAAGTTATCAATAATATATACGAATATCCTAATTTTGAAACCGTCGATATTTATCTTTATATATATTATTTCCTTAATTTCCTTTCGTTATTATCAGCTCCTTTTTCGAACTTTTCTTTATTCGTATAACTTTATTAAAATATATGGTAACCGTAAACGTTTTACGAATATTTTATTTATTATAACAAAATATTTATATCTTTAATTAATAAAAATTTCCATAAACTTTTCTTAATTAATATATATATTAATAATAAATAAAATGCTATCCATATTTTGTTTCGCAATTTTTATTTCGGCCTAGGTCGTTTTTTGTTTTCGAATACGCTAATATTTAAAAGTTACTTTTTTCCCTTTTTGCTTTCAGATTTCAACTTTTTGTTTTCGTACGCTTTCAACGAACTAATCCCTTTTTACGGTTTTTTTATTGGTAAAAACGGGCAGCAATTCGCCTTATAATTAGGACGCCTACAACGTAAGCAAAAGCCCTTTGCTTTACGGGCGTTCCGTTCTTTTTAAATCACTTATTACGTATATTATTTCGATATTAGGGGTAAAATTTAAGATCCTTACTTTTGCCGTTTTACTGCCGAAATACCCATTATACTGATATAGACATTTAAGTTATTTTTTATATAGTGATTACCGTTCGATTAAATTATTAAAAAATTGTTCGTTCTTTTTACCGCGTTATTCCTTTAAGGCGTCCGGCAATTTTTATTACCTTATTTACCTATACGTTATAACTTTTAAGGAAATTTATTAAGATTAAAACTTAAGTAAATTTCTTATTTAATGCTTTCTTTAAAAACCTAAATTTCGCCTTCGTTAATTAGGTAGTCCTTTCCGCATTTATTAACGTTTTTTCGAATAAGAAATAAAATAACGAAAATTTCGCGTTATCGGCTTACTTTAAGCACCGAAAACATTCGATTACCTTTTTCTTTTATGCCGATTATTATATTATTTATACAATGCTTAAAAAAACCGACAGAATTATAAATATTATTTAAGACTCCGGTAATATAATAAGTAATAACCGTACGTTATATATTAGTTCCGAACTTTTCGTATATAACCTAAAATTATTTACGAATTCCTTTTATAAAAATAACGTTTATTTCGAACTTATAAATTATGGATATATACCATCCGGAGAATTTTTTTTTGTCCCGTTAAGCTTTTCCGGTCAGAATAACAACTTCCGTTTAGCTCCTACTATTAGTTCGGTTATTCGAACCGTTTTTACGAAATAATCTAATTACGTTTCCGATCGTTATTAAATCGAAAAAAATCGGTATTCGTAAAAGTTATTATATTTTAAACTTATAACTAAATAATAAACTTTTATTAAGTAATTAAGCCGTTTTTAAGCTGTTCGGCCGTTTATATCAATTTTTTATTTCCCTTATGTTACGTTTTTATATACTTATAAAACTAAGTTATTTTTCTTTTACTTTCTTCAAGTTAGTAACTTATGCGCTGCTTTATAACCGCCATCAAGCTTATTAAGGTTTCCGTTATAACGTGAAATACTCTTTATAATTCTGAATCGATAAGGGCCCCTTATTAGGCCCAGTAAAAAACGTTCGAAAATCCTAATATCTAATTTCGAACCTTTTCTACTTTATTAAATAATAAGCTAGAAAATATATAAAAGGTTTTACCTAAGCGGTTTACAATTAATTATTAATAAAAAATATTTTTTAACTGACAAGAAAAAAAAGGAAAAATAAAAATACAGTTATATATGTTCGTATATAAGGCGTTGCCCTAGTGCTGCTTGGTACCGGCGTTTGTCCGGTGCTCCATAATCGGGCTCCATACAGCCCTATTACATTATTAAACCTTAATCGTACGGATTTATATTAATAAGAATATCGAAAAAATTGAAAAATAAGTATAATAATCATATTTTATCTCGTAATATCAAAAATACCATAAATAATAAATTATTAACGTAAATTAAAATTATCTACGTTATAAAAATAATAACCATATATATCTTAATCCGGCTTATTAGCTTATTATTAATAAGTTAATAATCCGGCTTACTAGCTTACTACCAATAAGTTGGTAATCCGGCTCACTGGCCTACTACTAGTAAGTTAATAATCCGGCTCACTAGCTCACCACCAGTAAATTGGTGATCCATCACGTAACCTGCCCTACCGCGCGCTTGTGGTTGGGTCGTGGCAGATCGTTTCTGGAGGCCGTTGCCCGTTGAGTCATAACAGAAACCGAATTTGTTTTTAATGCGATTATTATTAAGGAATATCTTTTCCTTAATATAACAGAAATCAATTTCCGATCGTCTGTTATAGCTGCGAAATTTTAATCTTAATATTATTTTATAGGTTTATAAATTTAGTTTTTTTGTAAGTATTACGAATTTTTTTTATTATTTTGTAATTAATTTTTAATTAGGCATAACTTTGAGGCATTTCCATAAATAAAACGATTTTTAAAAACAGTTATATTATTACGTTCTTTATTTACGAAAAGTTTCTGCTTATTTTTTATTATTTCTACGAAATTTTAATATTTAATAATAATTATAATTAAAATACGGTTTTATCCGGCAAGGTTATTATCAAATTTAAGTAAATTAAGTATTTTAAAAACGGCGCCTTATTTCCGATTAATAACAAATTATATTTTGGTTATTTGGGCTTTGTTTTTATAAGGAATAAAACGTTCCTAAGTTTTTTCCAAGTTTTACGCCTAGTAAATTTAATAAACGTATTTATTTTTTGCCGTCGTATATTTTCTGATTATTTTCTGATATTTCTATGTTAATTTCGTTAATACGTTTATTAAAAGTTAATTAACGTAAGCTTTAGTAATTAAGCGCGAAAGTTTATTTTCGAAATAAAAGTTCGATTTTTTTGCGTTATTTATCGGTTTTCGACCGGTATATAATATGGTAATTATTTGCCAAAAATTTAAAAACAGTTATGTAATTAGGTCTTATTTTAACGCTAATATTTTAATTTTACTTAAAATTATTTTCTATAATATTTGTAATTGTTAAGCGATTAATTTCCGATCGGCTATTACTATTTTACAGGTTTTAAGTTATTTCATTTTTTATGTACGTATTTATTTTTTTTCTTATAACACTATAATATTTTTAGGGCGTATTCGAAATATTTTTAATGCTTTTACGTATTGTATTTAGTAAGCTAGCTTTTTTATTTAATTAAATATTCGTACTGCCCCCGATTATTACGATAACGCACGATAACCTTTATTACTTATTTTTCTTGTTTTTTTATTAAATCCGGTAACGTTATTTGGACTTTACCCGATTCCTACTTATATTATGGTTTTAATAAGAACATTAAAAATATATTATATATTCGCTAATATTTGGTAACACAAATAATTTTATATACTTGAAAACCTATTTTCTTTTTAATTGCAATACGAATAAAAATAAATATAAATTATTTTGTTTTAAATTTAAAACTTTTAATTAATAAATTTATTTATTACCTTCATTAAAATTCCATAAATGTATAGCGTTAATTATAATACTTCTTTTAAATTGTTATTACATTTTCTTAATATTCGTATATTATTTAACAAATAGCCGTTATTATTTCGAAACGCTTTTTAATTTTTAGATTTATCGTTTACATCTTTTTAAACATATTTTACTATCCTTAAATAATATCCATATAAGGTTTTGAACGGAAAACGGCCGGTAAATACGTTTCGAATATTATTATATATGAATTCTGTATTTCGCAGTAATTTTATCCCATTATATTGATATTTATTAACGTAATTACCGAAGTAATATTTTAAAATCTAATAGGCACGTTCCGTTTGTTTATCGGTTTACAAATAGTAAACGGTTAATATTTGACGTTTTGTTTTTCGTTTTTTGCAAAATTCTGCCTAAAATTAATTTATTAGCAATTTATTTTTATCGCTAATAATTTTAGCCAGCGTACCGAATTTGCATTTTAGTTTATCGTAAAACAATCGCGTTAGTTCGGTTATAATTAAGGTTTTAACCGTAAGGATAAATAATTTTAATTTCGTAAAGCGGTTAACGATTCCTAGGATTACGTCGTACTTTAGCTCGTTTAAACCTAGGCTTTTGGAAAACCCCGTAATAAAATTTAACGAGATTTTTTGGAAAAGTTATTTGGATAACGGTAGGGGTTGTAATTATTTATATAGTTTATAGCGTAATTTTATTATACTTTAGCAGTTCGAATATTATTTGGTATATTTTCGGATATCGTTCGTTATATTCTCGTAATAAAACTTTTTGATTAGTAATTTTAACGTACCAATATATCCTATATATCCTGCTTTTGAATTATTATGGTACTAGTTAATTAATTATTTCCGTAAAACGTTTCGTAACGAGATTACGAATTTATCCCGATAATATAAAACCTTATTTCAGTCTAGAAAACTTTTTTATTCCGGTCTGGCATTTAATTTTCCGTATTACATTTATAATATATAAATTTTTGATTTTTAGCTTTCGATCTTAATCGTAAAATTAAAGCAAAACTTTCGGTTATAGTACCGTTTTGTTCTTGGCTAGTTTTTTCGTTAAAAAAAGTAAAAGATACTAGTTATAAATAATATCTTTAATATTAGTTTAGTTCTTTTTAACCTTTTCGAAATTTAACCGTAATACGGTTATAACTTACGATTACCGTTATTTAACCGTTAATCGTATTATTACTGCAATTTACCTTTATATTATTATTTCTAAATAATCGGTTCTTAAAATGTACAGTTTTGTATTTTCCTTTTTTCTTTAAAATATTTTGCGATTATATAACAAATGGTTTCCCCTTTTTTTACGCAGATAATAATTATTTAAATTTTCCTTGCCTGGAATTGATATAAAAACGTTATAACGAACGAATTTTGCGTTATTTTTATGAGGTCTTTTATTTTTTATAATATTTTAAATCGTATTATATATTTGTAACCGTTTTTCCCACGTTTTTTAATATGTTATTCGTAAATCCGAATTTTTTGAATAACGTGAGGATTACGTTTGCATACGCGATTTCTCTTAATATGTAATCCGGGCCTCTAAATAGTTTATTTGTCGGATTAGCGGCATCCGGTCCATATTGGATTTTAAAATCAAATTGCATAAGGCGGTAAATCTATTAGGCTAATTTCCTTTTAAGATTACGTTCCGGCGTTTTTACTATGCCCTTTAACGTTATATAATTAATAATTATTAGGAATTCTTTTCCGTATCTTTAAGATATTGCCGTTAATGTTTCTGGTTTTTTATAATCGTTAATAACTTTTATTATTTTGTAACTTACCGTTTTTCGATTGGACTTAATTTTCGTAATTAATATGCAATTAGACGTCACAGTTTTTCGTATTTTTATAAAAATATCCTTAATACAGCCTTTATTAAGGTGTTTATTTTAACTTTGGTATTTTTGGCGTTATCTTAATATTGAAAAATGGTCGCCGACTAAAAGATATTTTTTAAATTTTGGAACGCTTTTTTAATTTTTTCGAATTACTGGAATTTTGCTGCTTTATTTTTCCCCTGCGCCTTTTTTAAGAGCTTAAGAATAAGTTCGGTAATATGCGAATAATAGGCGATAGGTTTTCGATAAGAATTTGTAAATCTTAAAAATATTTAAATATTATAAATTAATTTTGATTTTGGTTATACTTCGATAATATCGACGCGTTGGCAGTTTATCTTTAAGTTATCGGTATTAATTATAAATTTTAAAAACTTTATTTTTTTTTAAAAAAAATCACATTTAAACCTTTTAATAAATAATTAATATTATAATAACCGTTTATAAATTAATTAAAAATATTCTGCATATTTTCAGTCGTTAATTGAATAAATAATTATATTAATTAGATATATTATATATATATAAATAATTAATTTAATTAGTATTATATATATATAAGCCTAAAACGTAACGGGCATGTTACTAAGATCAAATAACATAACCGTATATTTAAATTATTTGTACCGCGTCCTGAACACGGTTTTTTACTAATCGTCCTTTTTAATCTTAATATAATAATAAACGTTTTTAAAATTAATTTTGGAAAATATTTTAATTAATCTTAAACGATTTATTATTTTTGAACTTCAAAGTAAAAAGTGTCGGTTTTTTATTATTACTCGATTTAACCCCTTATAATCGACGTACAGTTTAAAACTGCCGTCCCTTTTAGGTACAAATAATATTGGTACTTCTACGTCCGTTTTCGAATAACGTATCTGGCCCATTTTTAAATTTTTTTCGGATATATTTTTCGAATCCTTTTTTTAGATTTTCGAAATCAGGTAAATTGGGCCGAATAAGGGCGTTCTCCCTAAGATTAAGTTTATTGCGTATTTTGCCCTTAGTAATTAAAATATCTTTTTCGCTTCTTTTTCGGAATTTATTTGCTGGAAATTTTCTAGATATGTAAAAAAGTTAGTTATTCCTTATTTCTATTATTTCCTGAATTCCGAGATATTTAATTTTTCAGCTAAATTTATTTACTGAAAAGCATTAAATCTATAATTTTGAATTTATTAATGTTTTATAATAGTCCGTATAACTATTAATCGTTCCCGTTATTATTTATTATATTATCAAAAATTTCTTAAGCTTTATAATACTTAATATATACGCCATTAGCGTCTATAAGACCCGGAATATTTACGGAAATTAGTTGAAAATTAAGCTTTTTTATTAATCTTTTGTTTATAGTATTTATCTATATTTCGGTATTTATATCTATTTATATTGTTATATTTCTCGTATTTTTTTAATAAATACCCTTTCTTGAAAAGGCGACTTTATTCCGACCGTTCTGTAATTATTAGCCGAAATGGATTAGACGTATACGTTTATTTCGGCTTCTTTTTCAGGTTTACGTCTAGGAACTGGTTTAATTTATCGTTATATATTATAATATTTTATACAGATTTCGGAAATTGGTTTTCGTATAGCCGGGATAATAAAGTTTTTGTATCTTTTTTAGGTTTACAATTTACGTTTTTATCACCTGGCTTCCTATACTTATAATACTTAAATAAACTCTGACAAAAATTAAAGATATTAAGTCGTACGGATTTATTTCGATCGGAATTAAATCGGCCATTATTTGCTTTCTGAATATAAAAATACCCGCGATCCTTATAATTTTTATACGGCATTTTTAATTTACTCCGGGGAATTCTTTTCCGAAAGCGTTAAAATAACATTATATATTTTTATTAATATTTTTAGCAGAAGAGAATTAGTTTTTTTTCGTCTTTTTCTAGGCGTCTTAATAAAGTTTTGTCTTATTTGCGACGTTATTACTTCGTTTTAATTTAACTTTTTTTTCGTAATACAATGTTTCGTAGCCTTAATATTAATTTGTTAGAATAATTAAAAGCAAAACCTTTATTATTCTAATCGTTTTCCGGGTTAAAGATATTTATAAAATTTATTTTATAAATTACAAATCTTTATTTAACGTAAAAGTTTAACGGTAATTAATTAAATCGTTATCGTAATTCCATAAATTGTTTCCTATATTCCTTAATAAAAAATTATGATGTAAGTAATTTTTCGCAATAAAAGTTTAGAAATATTTTATTTTTAAATTTTTATAATTAAAATAATTGAATATATCGTAATATAATCTTTAAACGTTTATAATAAAAACATTTATATAGCATATAACTTATTAACAATAAATAAAGGCATTACGCCTTAGTTTTTCGGTATAAACTTCCGTAATAGCTTTTATTTAATTTTGTTTAATTAACGTACGTTTGGAAAATTTCGAATAATTATAATATAATATTTGTTTATCGCCTTTAAATTTTTGCGATAATATTTTAATTAATTTATAAAAGTTTATTTTTTTAATTTATACTATTATTTATTATTCGGTTAACTATCGAAATAATTCCAAATATTATTCGTTTTATTAACGAATAATTTTTAAAATCTGGTTATTATTAAAGGGCTTAATTTCTTTTGTTTTAAATTCCGGAATGCAATTATTATATTACGTTCATTTTCCGATTATTTAATTAACGGTTATCGAAACGTATTCTTATTATATATTTAAGGTAATTCGGAATCCTAGGAATTATAGTTCTTTGCTTGTTAAAATTTAGTTATAAGCTTTTTCGTCTATTCCCGTACCGTAATCGATCGTTTGTTAGTTAAGTTCCGATCGGCAATCTTTTCGACTAATAACTTAGGTATATTTTGTAATCGGTGAACTTTTTTATTAATAATTATCGCGTTATCTTTTATAGTAAAAACAAAAAATTATAAGATAATAAATATTTATAAATTAAAGTAAAATAATTTTTAATTAATTATAAAACGTATTCCAAAAAATAAATATATTAGGTTATTTTTATTTAGCATTTCTTAATAGCTTCCAGATAATGGATGTATATTAATAAGTGGGTCGGTGGCTGATCCGTGGTTGGCCGGCTATTAGTCTCATCTTTATAAAGACTTTATTCTCATATTGTAGCTGCGCTTGCGACGCAGCTATGGCTAAGTAACTTTTAATACTACGTTAATCTAATTTGTAAAAAACCTATAAAAATAACAAAGCCTCCAAAATAGGGCTTAATGGCAAGTTTTGATTTTTTGGCCTTAATTAGTACCGTTTTATATAATTATTTTTTAAAAACGTTTGCAAATATAATAATAATAATAAGTAAATAAAAAATAAGAAGAATTATATTTATATAGAAATTTAAAATAGTTTTTTTAACGGCATATAAAATATTTAAATCCGGGTTAATTTAATTAAAGTGTTAAAGAAAAAAGCAAAACTTTTTAATTAATATTACTTTGAATCTAGAACGCCTTTATAATTACAATAATCTAATTATTATATATAATATTTAGCTGTAAGGTTTTTAAGAGTAATTCGGTATAAAGGAAACTTATTTAATTATATTTTGGACTATATGAGTTATAGTTATTACGTTATAATTATAAAAGCGTTTCGGATATAATTAATTTTAAGCTTTACCTAATCGTTATACGAAAATAATAATTGGTATATCTAAAATAAATATTGAACGGGCTTTTTTATATAAAATATATTAAAGAAACCTGGTATACACCAATACGACCGGTAATTATGCTATCGTAATGATAAAAGCATTACGGTCGCCTATTTCTTAAACTTAAATTTAATTATATTATTTTTAATCTTTTAGAAATTTTGAAAAAACTATAATATATATATTAATTTATACTTAATGCATATATAAAATATTAACGTCATTAAACTTAAATTAGTCGTATTATAATTATGAAAATAGTTTTAATTTCATTATATTTAATTCTATTTTTAATTATATTATAATAATAATAGTTAGTACGGATAACTATATAATTAAATCTGTGTTTTATATTAAATTTCTTTTAAATAATCTGTAATAAATACTATGTGGGGTATTTATCTAATTGTAGGTATAAAAAGATTTCGATTAATAATTTTGCAGAATTTTAATTTAATTATATTAATTTAAATTATTATTTAAAAAATGGGAAAAAGGTTTTATACGTATATTAATTTATATGTAATATATATATAAAATATTAATATTAATTAATTTAAATTAATTACCTAAACGAAAAAATTAGATATTTTATTAAGAAAAATATTAAATAACACTGTTTTTAAGTAATTTCAACATAGACTTCGCTAGTTCGTTACGGAAATACGTTATTTGATTGGTTAATTTTAGCGCCTTGGCGTAATACATAACAGTACATCAAAAATAGAAACCAGCCGGTAGAGGTCTGAGCTGGCTGAGGTAATATATTATGGCTAAACACTATAAGGCCCAAAAAAACGGTCGAGGCTTATCTTAGCTAGCTCAGGCCTCTACTAGCTCGTTCTCCCAGGTTTTTGATGTACTGATGTATTACGCAAAAATCAACCAATCAAAGTCCATATCCCTGTAACGAGCTAACCAGGCCTGAGATATAATTGCGCGAACAAGGGTTTCGTTCTGGCTATCGTCACCAAAATCGCCCATTTTATCTTATTTTATTCTATTTATCCAAATAAAATTAACTTTTTAAATGAAACAAACTTATTAATTATCCCAATCAAATTTAATAAATTTGATACTTCATATATTTGTTCGACATAAATTAATACGTACTTAGGATTTCTTTCGAATTTATTTTAATAAAAGTTAAGGCTCATATAATTAAATTTAAATTTGAAAAATAAATAACCATGAGGCCTTTACAGCTGCGAAAACAAAATTACCGTTTGCATTATTAAGTACCGGGTTTCTTTAATATATTTATTATAGTAAAAGTTTATTCAGTAATTTTTTTTAGCTATATCGGCTATTGTTGTTACGTTATAACTATGAGAAAATTAAAGTTAACTAAATCCAAAACGTCTTTATAATTATAATAACATAATTATTGCGTATAATGTATTGCCATTGATTTTTTAAAGATAATTAAATATAAAAAAGGTCGTTTTATTATGTTTTTAACCGTACGAGTTATGGTTATTACGTTACAGCTTTAAAGGCGTTCCGAATAAAAAATTTATTTAAAACGAAAATATTTATTTATTTTCTTAATAACTCCGTCAAATTAAGCCCCATTAAAAAGTTATATTTATATTTAAGTAGTGTTTCTAGTACTATGTATATTAATATTTTTTATTATTTTCTTATTATTTTTATTATTATTATATTTACAAATTTTTATAAAAGGATTTTAAATATTTATACGGAATTGTTTAAAACAAACTCAAAAATTTATAACTTATCATCACACCTTATTTTAGAGATTTTGTATTTTTGTAGATCTTTTTATAGGTTTTTTATAGGTCAATACGTAAGAATACAAATTCTTGAAGGCCCTAGCCATAGCTGCACCGCAGGCGCAGCTATAATCTCCAAAATAGGGCCTGATTTTAGTGAGGCAAGTCGGGATAAACATTACAAATCTCCGACCTTAGTAGACAGTTACATAATATTAATTAGTCGAATATCATAAGATCGACCACCTTTGGCTCACGATTGAATGTGGTCAACTCGATTATAGTTGACAATTAATCGAACGGAAATTATTCGATTATTTATATAATTTAATACATAAATATGATTAACGTATTACACAACCTCGCGACTTAAACAAGCTCGCGACTTGTTTTTTGACATCCCGCAACAACAAATCCAAATAACTTAACCATAACGTATCCAATTGATTTAAATTGACGGTATTCTTTGTCGCCTAACGTATTTACAGCCTTTTAACCAATGTACGTATTAAATCAAAGCTTGTTACGAACGCCATTTTGCTTTTTGGTCCTTTTAACCCGTACGTAACCGATTATTTTTTAACGTATTTATATTAATATTATCTTTATTTCGAAAGTATTAAAGCCGACCGACCAAAAAACGATTACCGACCGAATTCCCAACCCATATACGTAAGCGTTTTTTGTCCGGTTTTAATACGTGGAAGGTATTTGCAAAATACGTTGGGAAACGTGTCGTAAGGCGTATTGTAAAACGCGTTACAGGGCCTATCGGGGTATATTGCAAAGCGCGTCGAGGTGCATTATAAAGCGCGTTAGAGGACGTATTTTGGAATAATTCGATCTTACGCAATTAAATGTTCAAAAGAAAGTTTTCAATAAAAAAGTATTTATTATATAAGATAAATAATGTTTTTTAATCGAGAGAAAAAGTAATAATAAAAAATTGCAATTAATAAGTTATTAAAAATAGTTATTATAAAAAGTCTAAAAAAGATATAATAATATAGCGTTCCCAGTAGGCCTTTAATTCATATATGTACTCATTTAAAAGCTATAATTCTAGTTAGCAAGAGAAAATATAATTAATTAAAATTAATTTGAGATGTTATAGTTAGGTTCTTAGAATATGTTATTGTAAGGCGCTAAAAAACAAGTTGTGAGCTTATTTAAGTTGTACGCTTATATAATACGTTCATGTTTTTTGAAAAATAAAAAAAAATTAATATATAACACAATTTCGTTACTTGCAATATTATAAATATTACGAAATATAAATAAACTATTTATTTTTATTATTTTAAATTATTTTCATTAATATAGATATATATAATTCAAATTTAGTGCTTAAATAAAACTTTAATTATTATATAATATATAATCTTATATAAATTATTATAATATTCCATACCTATTTACGATAAATATATAAGTTAATAGTTAAAATAAAATTAATCATTTATAGTTCAGATTAAAATTATAGATTTTATATTATTTAACATCAAAAAGATGAAAGTTAAAAATTACATTTAATTGAAAACATTTGAAATTTATCCAATTTAAATAGAAACTTATCTTTATTTTTTAGATTTTGCATTTTATTAAGCTAGAAAATTAGTTAGAATTATAATAATATATTTTATAAACGATATAATAAATCCTATAAAATTTATTATAAATTTATTTTATAAAACTCAAAATTTAAAAAATTATTATTTAATTTGTAAATATAAATTTTGAAATTTCTTACCAATATTTATAGTAATTCTATTAAAACATATAATACAATACATTTAAATTTTTATAAAATTATAAGCTAAAACTTGATAATGTTTCGACTATGGAAAGTTAGAAAGTTATATACAAAAATAGAAATATAAAATACGAAATTAATTATTTAAAGAGTTATTTTAAAAAAATAGATATATTCTTGAAATAAGTATAAATATATTAATATATCCTGTTAATTCATAGAAAGTTATTGTAGTAAATTTTATATCATAACTTATCAGTAGATAAAAAAATCAATTATTACACTTCTTAAAATATATTTTACACATAAAATAAATACAAAATAAAAAAACCAAATATAAATCAAAAGTGAATAAAACGTAAAATACCAAGAATAAAAACGAAATAGAAATATAATATATTATTATTATTGCTACTGTAAACTTTAAATAAGTAAGTAATAACGTATAGTAATTGTTCAAAAAACTGAAAATTTTTAATTAATATATCATTTTTATATTATCCGTAAAACTCAATTTCTATTATTTCTGTATATTGAAATGTAAACTAAATATTATAGAATTTAATAATTTAGGATATTAGACTTAAAATATAGATAAAATCTAACTAAAATTAAAAAAATAAGAACAGATATATTTCTTTAATAAAATACGAATTACATAAATATTTAATTACATTAATACAATTTACGAATATTTTAATAATTGTTTTATCAGATAATAAATTATATATTACAAAAGTTCTTCGATACTTTTATCCAATATTATCTTAATTATATTCTTACTTTTTTGAAAATAAAAAAACTGTACGCAAAGTCTATTTACAAGGTTATTCGAATGTTAATAAGCGTAAAACTATTAATGAAGGCAAAAATAGAAAAAGATATATATAAAAAGTAAAAAACTTAAATATATTATTCTTTTAAAATATATTAAACTTAATAGTGAAAAATTCTTATAATGATAAAAAAGCAAATATTAATTACAATTAAAAATATTTATATTTGAAATTTGTTAATTATTATAAAAAGTTTGTTGAAAAATTTATTAAAGTAATGACATTTTTAATTAACGTTATTAATCTGTTTTAACAAGTGAAAAATATAACAATAAATAATTTAATCTTAATAATATATAATTTAATATGATTTATTAAACTAAAAACCGATATGTCGAATTATATATTAAACGTAATAATCTGAATACGAAATTATTCAAACAAATTATATTTTATTATATTCTTTTTATATAAATTTAAAGAACCTGAATTTAATTATAATATTTTTAATAAAACATTTATAGTTATTATTATATTTTAATTTTAAAGATTTAAGCATTTTTTTAAAAAAAATAAAAACTTTTACTAAGTTAAAGTTTATACGGATTATCAAAATTCTATTTATTTTACTATAACTTAAAATGTTACAGTTTGTGACGGGCACAATACGTAAATTGAACGGAAATACGGCCTAACGAAGGTTTATATTCAAGGTAAAAAGGGAAAGGGAGAAACAGCTAGCCACTAGCGAAATGGCTACTCCCTATATACATATGGGTAAGCTCGGGCTAAGGAGTTCGTTCCGTAAGCCCGAATTGCCCTATAGGCTTTAGCCTATAATATCACTTCTTTCTTCGCCCTTAAAAAGTAACGAAATTATAGCAAAACGGCGGCGGCTTTACTTATACCTTTTTCTTTTTATCTTTATTTGTACTTTTACGTTTTTATTAACTTTATTTTCGTTTCCGAATAACGTTTCGAAATTATTAAAGGTAACTGTATTTTCGAAGCTGCTGCGTAATTCCTATATTAGTTCGGCGTAACCTGCCTATTTTACGAACAGTTTTTTTCGGCGACCGCGGCTTACGCGCTTATTTTCGGCCTTTAATATGTATTTTATTATATATTTCTTTTCTTTCTTTTTTTAATAATATCGGTAATAATTAATTATTATTTAACATTTAATTAAATAACATATTTTTTATTATTAACTTTTAGAAACTTACGTCGAATTTCGGATATATTTCCGATAATACGTTTAAATTTGCGGTATTATATAACGTAATTATAATAACCTTATATTTAATGTATATTTAAGATAACCTTTTAAATAATTATAAAATAATTATGTTTTTTAAATTTAATTATATGAAATATTTTATTTTAAATTGCGGTATTTATTTCTTAAAAATATTAATTAATTGTTTTATTCGGGCCTATATGAACGCCATAACAATTTACATAAATTTCGTACCTTTTCGTAATCTTTTAGCGAAATTAAGAATTTTTTCCGTTTTAGAGATTAATTAGATAATTAGCGGTATCTTATTAATAGGTTTTATATTATGTTCGTAAATTAAAAAAAAATGTTTATTTTTAACAAAAAGTTTTTATTACTAAAAACCAGTTATATTATTAGTAAAAATTCGGCCTAATTATATTTTACATAACTTATAAAATAACGGCAATATACGAAAATATTTTAGTTAATTCTTTTTTATAATTCCGTCCGTTTAAAAGTAAAAAAAATATTAAGTTATTATGATATATTTATTAAGTTATATAAGAAAATCTAGAATTTATTTATTTAATTATTCCCATTATTAGAGATTAAGGTTTTGGGAAAACCGTAATTTTTTTAATAATAAATAATAAAGCGTTAAACGTACGTTTTCGTATTTATATTAAGTATTAATTTTAAGATAACTATTTTCGTTAAGAGATCGTAAAATACTATAAGAAAACGGTTTTTTTGGCCTTGCCGGTAAATTAATTATAAAATTAATTAAAAAACCTAAATAAAATCGGTATAAAATAAGTAAAAGCTATAATAACCTTTTTCCGTTTCTTTTTATATATACGATTTGCTATATATATTGCAATTATAATAAAAGCGACATATATCCTAAATCTATCCCGGCTAATAAAAATTACGGATTAATAATAGTAATATGGTATTTTTTTCAAGGTGGCCGGTAATATAAAAATTATATATCCGTTAAATTAATAACGTCTGCAACGGCTTTTAAATAAAAACCTAAATGTATTTTTTAAATTATAAAAAATCGTTAAAGTTGAAAAAATATTCCGTTATAAAATTTTTACCGTATTTATAATTAAGGAGAAATTACGTAATTTTTGGGTTATAACGGCATATGCCATCCTTAATATTTTATCTTTAATAATTTTTAAGTCTTATATTTTTAAACGTTTTTTTAAGGAATATTTTTTTACCGAAAGGTATAATTCGTCGTTTATTATTTCCCCGTTTTAAGTAAAATACGGTTATTAAGATTTTTTAAATTTACGTCGGTTTACTAAATAATTATTTTTCTTTAATTAACCGGGTTATCCGTTTTTTAAACTTAATGTTTTTTTTGCTGCGAAATAAGTTTTATAATTTGCAAAATATAATATCGGGTTAATTTATCAATTTATTAAAGCAATATTTAAACACGGAATTAAAGGCGGATAAAAAGTTAATTTATTAAATTTGTTTTTTAATAAATTTGCCTGTGCTTATAAAATATTAAAGGTTTGCGTAATTTATTAAAATCGTAAAAAGTCAATTAACTTTTCACACTTTTTTTTATTTCGTTAATGCTTTAACGATAATTAATAATTTTTTATCGTATATTTTATAATTTTATTTAATTTGTAATATTTTCTTTAAAAAATATGTTATTAATTATAAACGCCTTGATAAATCGAATTGGAATAAGTATTTTCTAATTACTTAGCCGGAATAATTTGTTTTTATTATTATTTCCTTTTTAAAGTCTTAATGCATAAAGATGAACGTTATAATAAAAAACTTTTTAAAATAATCGAAAATTTATTGTTTTTGGTTTTTTTAACGGAAAAGGATCTTTTTTTTTAATTTGTTATAAAAAAACAATTATTACTTTTTAAAATGTTTTATAAAAGTTCGATAAAAATCAACGAATCCGATAAAACCTTTTACTTTTTTTACTTTAATAAAGGTTTTTTATTTTCGAATACCAGTTATTTTCTTAAAATTAATTTTTTAAATTTATTTTTACTTGGATAATAAATTTTAGGTATTTCGTTTTTTGGATTGCGAACTTCTATTTATCCGGGTCCAGCGTTAATTTTGCTTCCGTTAAAAGGTAAAATAGTAATTTAATTTTAATTAAATAGTTAATTCGAAAACCGGATAAATAAATTAATATATTATTTAAATATGTAAAATAAAAATTATTAAGATAATGTTTTAACGTAATATTAATATAACGCTAGAAAATAACCGGTATACAGTTCAGGCCGAATAAATATATTAATTATTTGGAAAATCGGAAACGTATACGGAACGCAAAATTTTATTCGTTTTTTGGCGGATATATAATTAGTAAAAGGCCGTTCGAACATCGAACTTCGTAAACTACCGGGCCTATAATAAGGTTTTTAACGTTTTCTTTATTAACAGGAAAAAATAACGGTTGTATTTCGTAATTTTATTTAATTTCTTATATTTTACGTAAAATTGTAAACCACCGTTAAGGTTTTTTATAAATAATACCGAGGCATTTACGGAAAAGTTATTAACCCGAATTTAATCTTTGTTAAATAAGTTTATAAATATTTTACGTAAAATTAATAACTTTTCCTTTAATATTCCGTATAAGGGTTTTTATGAGATTATTTTCTTTTAATTCGAAATATTTATTTTTACGTTTATTATTACGTTATTATTGTTATAATAATGTAATAACCACAAATTTTTGTTATTTATAAAAAGATTTCGAAATTTCCGTCTTTGTTTAAAAAA
The DNA here is from genome assembly GCA_004154925.1 of Monosporascus cannonballus. Taxonomy (NCBI): domain Eukaryota; kingdom Fungi; phylum Ascomycota; class Sordariomycetes; order Xylariales; genus Monosporascus; species Monosporascus cannonballus. The sequence goes on along the minus strand of QJNS01000141.1, from coordinate 114,441 downwards.
ACGTTTTATTATATTTTTAAAGATTAATTACGGTTTTACTTTTAAGACCTTATTAATATTTTTTATACAAATTACAAATAATTATGTTTCGTTTTTTTACGGCGGTTTTGTTATATTATTATTGCGAAGGTTATAGCCGTTATTAAACGGGCTTTTTTATATTTCTATAACCGCCTTTTTAGGCGGTTTTTAAGTTCTTTATCGAATTATCCTTTTTCGCGTAATATAGGTGCGGTAACGTTATTCGCAAAACGAATAAACCGTTACTTTGTTTCGTATATAATATTATTATATTTTATTTAAAGTTTTCCTAAAATAAGAAAATAAAATAAGTTTTTCATTACGTACCCCCAAATTCGTTTTAGGCGGCCGTTTAAGTTTACGTTAATATAAATAATTTCTCGGATTGCGGTTGTTATAAGCTTATTATTTTTCGCCAATCTTAATTAATGGAATATAATAAGTATACGTTATAATTTTAAATGGCCGATTAATTATTAATTAAATGCGGAATAATAAATATATTTATTATCGATTAAGACGTTTTTATATATAATATTATTAATTAAAGCGTTTAATATAAAAAGAATATTATTTAATTTATTATTAACTTTTTATAATTTTTCCTTTATTATGTTTTCCTTTTATTAATAATTTTTAATAAAAGTTATTTTTTAAATTTTCGTTATTTAAATTGTTATATTTATTAACGATTTTTTGCAAATTTGTTACTGTAATTTTTGTTTTAACTGGACAAAGCCGTTTTACAGGTTTATATTTGGGATATTTTTAATTTAAATAACTTATAATAAGGTAACGAAAATATTACTTTTTCTGTTTCCGAATTCTTATTTTGTTATCGGAAAGCTATTTCGCATAAGGCCGGTTATCCGTATCTTATTTCGAATTATTTCTGCATTAATCTTTTCGATTATCCCTCTATTAAATTTTAAGCTTAAAAATTAACGTAATTAATAATATAATATCCGTTATAAATATATTTTTTAAACGTTTATTATTTAAACCCGTTTATTAATTTGGCGGACGTATTATTATTAGTTAATTATTTCGCCTTTTTTATCGAAATATTAAGTTATTATTTTTTTATTTTTAAAATAATCGGGTAAATTTTTTAAATAATTAATTATTTTTTTTAGTTTTATATACCTAATTGTTATAATCGTTATAAGGTATATTTTTCGTAATTATTGCGTTATTAAAGTACGTATTAATACTTGCGATTAAAAAATTATTTTAATTATTAAAAGTTATATTAAATTTTTATATTCGGCTAACTTAATTTCATAATCCAATAAATAATCTTAAAACCGGTAATTATTACCTTATTTTATGCGTTATAATTATTCTTTAACGGATTATACTATTTATTTATTTTCGAATTACTTTTTTATATAAAAAAAGAAATTATTAACGTTAAAACCTTTTCGTAATCTTTTTATTTCGAATTAATAATTAAATCGTAATCATTTTTCGATGAATATAAATATTATAATATTTAAGTAAATTATTATAAAAAAGCCGGAAATAAATCGGTTTTTTTATTTTTATACAGCATATAAAGAAAAACAAATAAAACGTTTTTTATTTCCCGTTCCATAAAGGTTATTTTATAGGCTTATAATTTGCTTTTATAAACGCGTTATTAAGTAACGGGCTTACCGCAAGTTTTTCACGAATCGGGTTTTATCTTATAAAAGCTTTTTTTTTCGTTTTCGTGAAAAAATATTTTTTTTATTTTCGTTATCCGGTTAAGTAAATTATTTATTATTTCGTTACCGCTAAGGACTAATTTGGCAAACCTTTTTTATTATATGTTAAGCTTTTAAAGCATATTTACGAACGATTAATGCTATAAGTTTTCTTTAATAATTCCGAATAAGGTTAATACCGTAAGTTCGCTTATAGTATCGTCGGTTATATTACTTCGTAACTATTTTGTTTTAAAATTTTTTTAGCTTATTATCCATAACCAAGGTATTTTTGAGAAACGTTTTGCTTTTATTTAGCTTCCTAAAAGCTATAATACATTATAACCTTAAATATATATAACGGGTACGATGCATAGATTAAACGGAGGTACGGCTTAACGAAGGTTTATATTCAAAGTAAGAAAAGAAAAGGAGAAATAATTAATTACTAACGAGATGGCTGCTCCTTATATACATATGGGTAGGCTCGGGCTAAGAAGCTCGTTCCGTAAGCTCGAGCTGCCCTATAGGCTTTAGCCTGTAACACAGTTAGAATAATTGCGAGAAAAAGTTGCATAAAGTATAAGAAGTAATAATTGTCTAACTAGAATTCAGCTTTAAGAAGCTATAGTTAGGAAGCTCTTTATATACCATAAGCGCGCCGGAATAAGGTTTTCCCGATATGCTGTAAAGCTTGATAACTAATATAAATACTCTTATTTTGCGACATACCTTCTAGATAAAAAGGAGATACTTTCTTAAATTTGCTTTTGGTAATTCTTGTAATTTTTTAATAATTGTTATAATAAACGAAAATAATCTAATTAATTGATTTAATTAACAAAAGGTAGATTATACGCATACCAAGCGTATAAGAAAAAAGTTATTACTTTGTTTTTTTCCTTATTATCGTCGCGGCAACGAGTAACGAAATGGTAAGTTTACGTTTTGCGCTTTATACGTTTACTTTTCTGTTGTTCCCGTACGCTGGAAACTTTCCTTTCTTCCTTTACCTCAGCTAGCTCAGGCCTCTCTAGCTCGTTTTCCCAATTTCATCAAAGTCACTGAAGTACCGCCTCACAACGCTAAATATTAACCAATCAAATCTCAAATCCCCGTGACGAGCTAACGAGGATTGAGTTGTAATTATTGAATTGAGGTAGGGGAGATTTAGGCCTAATCAGTGCGGATAAACAAGCTATATTACAAGACGGATTACCTCAGCTAGATCAGGTCTTTGCTGGCTCGTTTTTATTTTTAATATATTTTCATATATTACGCCAAGGTGTTAAAATTAATTAATTAAATAACCTATTCTCGTACGTACTTAACGAGGCTTATATTAAAATTAAACAAAAATGTTTCTGTTTAATATTTCTTCAAATATAAAAACAGAATCTTTTCGTTTATATAATTAATCTAAATGGTATAATTTTGATATTTTATATATATATATTAAAATAAATTAATACCTATATTAAAATTCTTTCGAATTTGTTAAATAATAATTAAAATTAGTATAATTAAACTAAAATTTGTTAAAATTACCCATTATCACATTTTATAGTTCCAATAACGTAAATACTATATATATTATTTTGTGCCAAATTCTCCACATATAATTTAATATAAAACCCTGTTTAATTATACTTTTATTCACAGCAACTATAATTATTACGTCATAATAATAAAAAAGTTTAAAATAATTCAATTCGATACATTTTTATAATTTTAACGTAATTAAGTTAAGTCTGATTAATTTAATGCTTTACATATGTATTAATTACGAAGTAATTTATGTCGAAATAAATTTTTTGGAAATTCTATTAAAAAAAGTTTAACTTAATTAAATTTAAATGTAAAAAACAGACAATGGAAATGATTTTAGAGCTGTAATAATATAATTACCGATTGCATTATCATATACCGGGTTTTTATATATTTTATATAAAAAAATCTGTTCAATTATATTTTATTGTTATAAAAAGTATTATTTTTATATGACGATTATAAAAAGATTAGGATTAATTAAATTGGAACGCCTTTATAATTATAACGTAATAATTATAACCCGTACGGGCAAAAACATAATTGGACGGGTTTTTTATATCGAATAATTTTGAAAAGGCTTAAAATTAAATATTATATATAATAATTATATTATTGTAATTATTAAAATATTTTAAATTAACACAAATATTGATTAAGAAGTTTTTGAACTCTTAATTAAATTAATTTGGATTTGCGAAATATATATATTGTTAACAAATCTTTTTAAAATGTATATAAATATATTTTTTAACTCCTTTTAATTATTTTATATTATTATATTATCTGTAATTTTTGAAAAAACATTTTAACAAATTTATATTAAATGGTATTAATTCAGGTTCGAAAATATAATTTATTATTAGGCCTTATTTTAGAGATTTTGTTAATTTTATAGATTGTTTATAACTTAGATTAACGTTGTATTAAAAGTTACTTATTTATAGCTGCGCTGCAGACGCAGTTATAAACTCTAAAATAAGGCCTGATTTTAATAAAGCAGAATACGAAATGCGATTGTCAAAATAAAGAACTTAATCTAATTATGTTAATAGTATTAAACCTTAATAACTGAAGTAATAAAAATAAAGATAATAAAGAGTAATAATCCACCATATATTTTAAGATTACACTTATAATCAAAAAGAACTTTTTAATATAAAAATATATTCTGTTACGGCACTAGCAAAATGCCTTATTTAAGCCGCCGTTTCGCTATATATACGCAAGCGCTCCGCGCTTGTTAGATAGCTCTCTTCTTTCTTTCTCGTGCAACAACAGAATATCTTCCAGAAACCCAAGAGACGTACAGCGCCGTGACATAATCCGGACTTTTTGATTAGTTGAAACTGATAATATGCGTAACATTTTGTCTTATTTTAAACCCTTTTTTATGATAAAAAACGTCTTTAATTTATCGTAAGAAATAATAGAAACTTAAATTCTATGAAAAGTTTAATATATATATATGTATTTATTAATTAATGCTTTTTCTTTTAACGCGAGATATCTTTTAATATTTTCATTTTAAGGTTTCGATTTTGTTTTTTAATTAGTTTTTAACATTATAAGGTTTTCTTCTTCTCTTTCTGTACTTTATTTTCTGATTATTAATTACTAATCAACGCTTTATATTTTTTTAACCGAACTATTCTGTAATAAAATAATGTTTTAATCGTTTTGTAGTAATTTATTATATATTTCTCATTTAGTTATATGGAGTTTTGTATGTTTTAACTAATATGGCTGAGGTATATTAATTGTTAATTAACTGGCGAAATATATACTTTGTTGTAATAATATAATACAATTTTCGTATTAATTTGGGGCCGTTTCGAACTTAACGAAATATGGAAATATCTTGATAAAAAGATAAAGAAAAGTTCGAAAGGTTCTTAGAAATAAGTAATCGGCGTTCGTTAGACCAAAATCCTTTAAATACGTTCTTATTCTAATTTTAATTATATAAACCAATATATGTTTTAATTATCCTTTTTATATTTTCGACTAATTATCTTTTTCTATTTAAAATCGGTGTCCTAATTTATTATTAATTAAATTTCTGTATAATAAGATAAGAGATATATGGTATTTAAATAATATATATCTCATCAAAATAATTATTTCAAAATCTTGGTTTTATTAATGCTTCTATATATAGTATCGGAATTAATTTATTTTTATTTTTATTGATAAAACTTTAAAATTGTTTTAATTCGATTATTAAAAAAGGTATTATCGAATATTATAAAAGTACGTAATAATTAGATATATGAAAAGTTAATTTAATGCTTATATTTCGTGATTTTATTACTATAGTTAATATCGTAAATTATACTTGAAATATATTTAAAATACGAATTACGGATAACATTTATTATATTTTATCTAGTAATATGTAACATTTTTAGATAATCAAATAACCGGTTTTAAAAATGTATATTAATTATTTTCAGGGCCTTACGCGAAAATACGTATATTAATATAACTATATTTTTTAATCGAAGATGTTTTTCCTTAATAATAAATCTAATATTTTTTAAAGCGATATTATTACGATATTATATTATCAGTACGAAATATTTTCGAAATCGGATTATAAGAATACAGCCCCTATAAGGATAAGGCTGATAGCCGACCAGCTACCGATCAGCCACCTACTCTCTTACTAATATAAATCTACCATCTGGTAACTAATGGGAAACACCAGATAGAAATAACCTAATATACTTATTTCTTAGAATCTGCTTTACAATTAATCGGAAATTACCCTACCCAGCTTACAGCTATCTATTATTTTATAATTGTTCGATTTATCATAAAGAATAACGCGATAATTACCAGAAGCAAGGTTTGCCGATTATAAAACGAACCTAGGTTATTAGTCGAAAAAACAGCCGATCGGAACTTAATTAACGAACAATCGATTATGGTACAGAAATCAGCGAAAAAGCTTATAATGGAACCTTAATAGGTAAAGGACCATAATCCCCGGGATCTCGAATCACTTTATGTATATAATAAGGATACGTTCCGATAACCGTTACCTAAATGGTTAAAAAATGGGCGTAATATAATAACTGCATCCCGGAATTTAAAATAAGGGAAAATTAAGCCCTTTAACAATAACCAAATCTTAGAAATTAGCCGTTAATAAAACGAATAATATTCGGAATTATTTCGATAATTAGACAAATAATAAATAATAATATTAATTAAAAAAATAAAACTTTATAAATTAATTATAATATCGTCCTAAAAGCCTAAAAGCAATTAACAAATATCGTATTATAATTACCCGAAATTTTCCGAACCTATATTAATTAAAAAAAGATTAAATAAAAATTGTTACTGAGACTTATATCGAAAAGCCAAGACGAAATGCCTTTATTTACACCCAATAGGCCATCAGCTATATGCACATTTTTATTACGAACATATAACGATTATATCGCGTTACGTGTAATTACTTTAATTACAAAAGAAAAATAAAAAATTTTAAATTTTTATTAAAAAAAAGTTACGTAAATCCTAATTTTCTCGATAAACAATATAAAAAACAATTTATAAAATTGCTATAACGATTGAATTAATCGCCGTTAAATTTTTACGTTAAATAAAAGTTTTTAATTTATAAACCAAAATTTACAAACGCCTTTAACCGAGAAAATAATCGGAATAATAAATATTTTGTTTTTAATTACTTTTACAAATTAATATTATAATTACAAAATACCCTGTTACGGAAAACCGTTAAATTAAAACGAATTAATAACATAATAAATAAGGCAAAATATTATTAAAACGCTTGAAAAAAGGCGAAAAAAATTAATTATCTTCCGCTAAAAGTACTAACAGGGATAAACGATCTTATTATAACGTTTTCGGAAAAAAAATCCCCAAAGCAAATTAAAAACGTTACGTAAAAATAATAAAGATTACGGGCATTTTTATATTCGAAAAATAAATAATCGCCGATTTAATTCCGATCGGAATAAATCCGTACAACTTAATACCTTTAATTTTTATAAGGACTTATTTAAGTTTTATAATTATAGGAAACTAAATTATAAAAGCGTAAATTATATATTAAAAAGGGATACGAAAACCTTATTATCTCAGCTATATAAAAACCAACTTCCGAAAGCCGTATAAAACATCATAATATATAACGATAAATCAAATTAATCCATAAACGTAAACCCCAAAAAAGCCGGAATAAACGTATACGTTTAATTCATTTCGGCTGATAATTACAAAACGGTTAAAATAAAGCCCCCGTTCAAAAGGAAACTATTTATTAAAAAAAGTACGGGGAATATAGCAGTGTAAATAAATATAGATATCGGAGCATAAATAAATACTATAAGCAAAAAATTAACGAAAAAACTTAATTTTTAATTAATCTCTTTAAATATTCCGGGCCTTATCGGCGCTAACAATTCGTATATCAAAAATTATAAGGCTTACGAAATTCTTATTAATATAATAAATAATAACGAAAACGAACGAATTTTTAAGTAAATTTACTTTATAATATACCGTAATCGGAAAACACCCCATTTTTTATTATCCAAACTCGGAATAAATAAATTAGGGATTTTGCTAAATACAGTTATATATGAATAGTTATACGGACCATTATAAAGGGTTAATAAATAAGAAATTACAAATTTAACGTTTGCCGGTAAGTAAGTTTATACCGTTAACTTAATAAACCTAGTCGAAAAACTAGATATCTCGGAATTCGAAAAACAATAAGAACGGAAATTAACCAACCTTTTTATATACCTAAAAAGTTTCCGGCAATTATATTCCGAAAAAACAATAAAAAAATACCTCAATTGCTAAAGGCAAAGCACATAATAAACCTAATCTTAGAGAAAACGCCCTTATTTGGCCCAATTTATCTTATTTCGGAAACCCAAGAGAAAATATTCAAAAAATATATCCGAAAAAACCTAAAAGTAAACCGGATATATTATTCGAAAACGGATATAAAAGTATAAATATTATTTGTGCCCCAAAAACGGCAGTTGCCGATTATACGTCGATTATAAGACGTTAAATCGGGTAACGATAAAAAATTAATGCTTTTTACACTTAATTACAAAAATAATAAATCGACTAAAGTTAACCAAGGTATTTTCGAAAATTAATCTTAAGGATACTTATTACCGTATTAGAATTCAAAAAAGCGACTAATAAAAAACTGTTTTCTAAACGCGATACGGATAGTTTAAATATAGGGTTATATTATTTGGCTTTATTAACGTATTAATTATGTTTTAAATTTATATATATAAAATATTACTTAAATTAATCGATTATAGATATATGATATATTTAAAATATATAAAAATTTATTCGGATAACAAAAACGACATTTAAAATATTTTTAACTAAGCCATAAATAATTAATATAATATTAGTTATTTACTAAAGCGTCCAAATACGAATTTTGTTTTAAAAAATAAAGTCCTTAAAATTTATAATTAATACTGAGGATTTGGAAACGGGCCGCCGACGGGTCGATACTATCAAAATATGGCCAAAGCCAAAATTAATTCATATTATTCAAATATTTTTGAAATTCGGAAATTTTTATCGGAAATTTATCACCTATTATTCGCGTATTACCTAACTTATTATTAGGTTTTTAAAAAGGGCGCAGAGCAAAAATAAAACAACAAAATTCCGATAAGTCGAAAAAGCTAAAAGGGCGTTCCGAAACTTAAAAGATGCCTTTTAGTTAATAATTATTTTCTAATATTAAAATAACGGCAAAAATACCAAAATTAAAGTAAACGTCTTAATAAAACTTATATCAAGAATATTTTTATAAAAATACGGAAAACATTAACGCCTAGTGATATATTAATCGCAAAACTTAAATCTAATCGAAAAACGGTAAATTATAAGGCAATCCAAATTATTAGCAATTATAAAAAGCTTAAAATATTAACGATAATATCATAAGGGTATGGAAATTCTTTTTTAATGTTTACCGATTATATAACGTTAAAATATATAATAAAGGCGCCGGCGCGTAACCTTAAAAAAAGATGAATCCGATAAATTTATTACTTTAGGTAATTTGATTTTAAGATTAAATACAGACCGGACGTTGCTAACTTAACGAATAAGCTATTTAAACGCCCGGATTATATATTAAAGAAAATCGCGTATAAAAGCGTAATTCTTACGTTATTTAAAAAATTCGGATTTACAAATAATATGCCGGAAACCGTACGAAAAACGGTTGTAAATATATAACGTAATTCAAAGCTTTATAACAGAGCAAAAGACTTTATAAAAATAACGCAAAATTCGTTCGCTACAAAATTTCTAAATAGATTTTAAGTAACAAAAAGTTAAATAACTATTATCCGCGTAAAAAAAACGAAAAACACTTATTATACGATTATAGAAAATTTTTAAGAGAAAAGAAAAACAAAAAATTATATATTTACCGAACTTATCGTATGCAAATAATAATCTAAATACAAATTATAATAATAATATAATTAACGGTTAAATAATAATAACCGCAAATTACAACCATATTACGATCGGATTCCGAAGAATTTCAGGAAAACGAAATTAATATTAAGATTATTATTTATAATTAATACGATTTCGGTTTTTTAATAAAGAAATTATCCAAAAACGAAACGGTATTATAGCCGAAAACTTCATAATGATTTTACGATCAGGTTCAAAAGCTACAAATTAATGATTTAAATATTATAAAATTAATACGGATAATTAAATATTAAGTTAAAATAAAAAAAAAGATATTTTTTAGACCTAAATAAAATGTTATATTATCGGGATAAATTTGTAATTTTGTTATAAAGCGTTCTACAAAAATAATTAATTACTTAATATCATAATAATTTAAAAGTAAGATGTTTGGGATATATCCGTACGTTAAAAGTAATAACTAAAAGTTTTTACTATAAAAACATAATAAACGATATTCGAAAATATAATAAACAATATCCGAATTACCAGGGTACAATAAAGCCAAATTATAAACCATATAAATAACTATAGCCCTTACCGTTACCTATGTATTTTTTTTAAAAAGGTTTCGTTAAGTTTTATTAAGTTATTTCTAAAAAGCTTAAGTTTAGATAAGTTAAAATATAACGTAATTTTGGTAATCGTCGACCGCTTTACAAAATTGGAATTATTTATTTTTACGGTTAAAACTTCAACCGCAGCGGAATTGGCCCGATTGTTTTACGACAAAATTAAATGCAAATTCGGTACGTTAGCCGGAATTATTAATAATAAAAACAAATTATTAATAAGTTCATTTTAGGTGGAATTTTATAAAAAGCGAAAAATAAAACAGCAAATATCGACCGGTTATTATTTGCGAACCGATAAGTAAATAAAACGTACTTATTAAATCTTAAAATATTGTTTCCGTAATTACATTAATAAATATTGAAGTCATTAAATAAAATTATTATAAAATAAGGGATTTATATATAATAATATACGAAATACGTTTACCGGCCGCTTTCCGTTCGAAACCTTATATAAATATTATTTAAGAATAATAAAATACCTTTTATAAAGGTTTAAAGGATAAATATAAGGAATTAAGGAACGTTTCAAAACAATAACGGTTTTTCGTTAAATAATATACGAATATTAAAAAAAATAACGGTAACCCAGAAAAAATATTATAATTAATACTATATGCCTATAGAATTTAACTAAGGTTATCCGGAAGTTTATTAATTATAAATTGTAAATTTAAAAACAAAGAATTTGTATTTATTTATATTTAAATTACGATAAAAAATTAAATACGTTTTTAAGCGTATAAAGTAATCCTTTTTATTAAATATTAACGGATACATAATATGTTTTTAATATCTTTATTCAAACCGTAACATTACCAGAAACCGTGTAACGTCTAAATCGCGTTACCGGACCTAATAAAAGAATATGAAAAATAAGTAATAAAAAATATCGTCCGTTACCGAAATAACCGGGGGTAACGCAAATATCTAATTAAATAAAAAAGTTAGCTCGTTAAGTACAATATATAAGAACCCTACAAGCATTTCGAATATGCGCTTAAGATATTATAACGTTATAAAAAGAAAATTAAATACGTACATAAGAAATAGAACGACCTAAAGACAGCAAAATAACAATAATCCGATCGGAAGTTAATTACTTAACAATTATAAAAATTACAAAAAATAATTTCGAATAAAATAAATATATTAATATTAAAATATTATTTAATTATAAAACTGTTTTTAAATTTTTAGCGAACAGTTACCTTATCGTCTACCAATCGCAAACGTATAAATAACGCAAAAAAATTAAATCTTTATTTCAAAAATAAAATTTTGCATTTAATTATTAAATTTTACGTTAATTAGCCTTTAATAAACGTATTAAGGAATTTAATATAAAAATATCGGAAAGTAATCGGAAAATATATAACGGTAAAAAACGGGTACGTTTATTAAATTTATTAAGCGTAAAACCCGGAAAAAACTTAAAAACATTTTATTTTTTTAAGAGAAGCAGGGCTCAAATAACCGGAATACAGTTTATTATTAATCGGAAATAAGGCGCCGTCTTTAAAACGTTTAACAGATTTAAATTTAATAATAGCCTTGCCGGGCAAAACCGTTTTTTAATTATGGTTATTAATAAATATCAGAACGTCGTCAAAAGGTCGGAAAACGAGCAGAAAATGTTCGTAAATAAGGAACGTAACGGCATAACGGCCTTTGAAAATTACCTTATTTATAGGGGTACCTTAAAATTGCGCCTAATTAAAAATTAATTGTAGAACAGTAAAGAAAAAATCGTAATATTTATAAAAAGAACTTAAATTTGCAAACCTATAAAACGGCGTTAAAATTAGATTTTCGTAATTATAACGGACGATCGAAAATTAATTTTAATTGCATTAAAAATATTTTTTAATAATAACCGTATTAAGGGCAAATTCGTCCTTGCGAAAGACGTTAACTTAACGGTCGCTCACAATTACGTCGGAATATTCGTATTAAATACCCGCAATATAAACTTTCTCGAATTTATCGATTAACTCCTAATTATCGATACCAAATTAAAAAACTGTTTAGGTAATACCTTTAAAAACAATCCGAATTTAAATAAAAATTAAATAATAATATTAATAATATTAAAAATAATTATTTACCGTACGAAAGGTTTTATAATAATAATTACTTGCGACGTAATTTAAGGCGTTAGAAACCTAAACGCAAACAGTACGGTAATCGAAATAATACTGTATTACGTAAATATAATACGGCTTATTACCGCCCGTAATGTAACTAATATCTATCTTACTATCGGCGTCAAAGGGATAACGTTAAAAATCCTAATCCTCCTTAATATCAAAATACCATTTTTAGAACTCCTTACGACAAAAAGATATAACGAACGGAGATAATACGTAAAATAAACAAAAAAAACGAAATAAAAATGAAAAAAAGCAAGAAACCGAACAAAACGCGCACGAAAACAAAAATAGAAATATAAATACGAAAAGGGAAAAAAAAGGTAAACAAAATGGGATTAAAAACGGATTATAATAGGAAAATAAGCGGAACATAATTAATTACGCAATATAGCATACACTAATTACTACGGCAACCACCTATAACATAACATAACGGTAAATCATCGGCAAATATATGTAACCAGATTTGCGAAACGCGTTATATCAAATTAATAATAATATTATTAAAAATTAACAACTTAAAAAAGGGAAATAATTATAAAAGTACAGCCCCTATAAAAATAAGGCTAGTAACCGACCAACCACCGATTAGCCACCGACCCACTTACTAATATAAATCCACCATCTGGCAACTAATGGGAAACGACAGATAAAAATAACCTAATACACTTACTTCTTGGAATCTGCTCTACGACTGGTCGGAGATCACCTTACCCAGCTCACAGTTGTCCATTATCTTACACGGATATTATTTCAAAATAACTTTAACTATAAATTTCCTTTTAATTATATAGGGCAATAACTATTAATAAATTAAATTTAACCTCTTAATTAGAACGAAATATAAAAACAAAAGATAAAGTACCGCCGTATATCCTATTTAATATGTCTTCGAATTCTAATACACTTAAAACTTTAATATACCGTAATTCCATTTAATTTATTAAATTTAAATTATTTACTTTTCTTAATGTCCGATTTAAAATTAATTTAAGCACAGTTTTTAAATTATCTTCCGAACAATATTAATAAAATAAAAATTCTAATTGAATTTGAGCATATAATATGTGAATAATTGCAATATTAGAAAATGAATATAAAATATAGTTAATAAAATATAGAATTAATATTCTTATTCAAATATTGAATAGTAGTAATAAAAGGTAAACAAAATTAATTAATAATATACTCATTATTTTTAATTCTTCGTTTAAAGAAAGGTTTTTATGGATTAAAAAGAATCTAGAAATTTTTATTTAATATTATTAAAAAATATTATTCGTTATTGTTATCTTTTATTAATTACTTATAAACGTTATTATTTTTATATTTTTCTAAGTCTTCAATCTTTAAAATCTTTCATTTTTTATTAATAATATTTATGACTTATTTAAGTATTTCGATACTTATATTTATATTTTTTCTTTCTTTTACAATGTCAAATTAATTTATTATAAATATTTTCAAAACGTTAAAACATTTTCAACATTATGATTTTCGTAGTAGTACAGATGTTAAAACATGAATTCAATCAACGAATTACTCGTTAATTAAAAATAATTAAATTAAATACGAACAGAATTTTTAAAACCTCGATTATCTTTCGATACATCGTCGTTACCTTTTTAAAGTTTTAAAATACCTTATATTCGTTGAACCTTTTATTTGCAAAATACATAAACCTTTCGTCTTTTAATTTTAACTAAATTATAAATTTTCGATTAATTTTTCCGGTATTGTTATGGCACAGAAGAACAAGAGTCTAGCTATTACACTACTAAAAGTGGAACGCTGTCAGCTCGGGCACTGGCCGCCTTATTCTGCTCTATATATCTATAAAGAGCTACTTGAAACTGTGACAGGTATTCGTAAAAGCTAAAATCCTATATATCGTTAAATTTCTATACTTAAATTACATTTTTTTTAAAAAATATACATTTTATAATATTATTAAAAGCAATAATTACTTTTGAAACTTTAATTATAAGTTATTTATTTTTTTTAAATTTAATTGTTTTGTTATAAAGAAATATAGCAATTTATCGAAAATAATCTAATAACTTTCTTGATTTTAAATACCGTCGAGCAGTTCTTTGAAAGTTATCGATCAATAACGCTAGCACTTAATATTAATCTTAAAGATTCTTTTTTATGTTAAATTTTACCTATTCTTTTAGTTTAAAAAGTATTAATCGATTTTCTAGTCTATTTATTAAAGTTAACAAATTAAACCGTCGTTAATATCTTTTTTTTATTTTAATATATAATTATTATTTAAGATAATAACGTACTTATTATTTATATTATTTTCAACATTTCGAAATACGAAAATATTGTATTATAACTTATTTCATATTAATTAATAATAAATAGTTAAAAAATATTTATGTCGTTTATTTCTAGTTTTGTTAGATATCGGTGTTTAAAACGGCGAATTACCGGTATTAAATTTTAGATAATTATTAATGTCAAATCGCGGATAATTAAGATATTATTTTCCAAAAATAAATTCGAAATAAACGCCAGATTTGTTAAAATTAGCACTACTAGTTTTTTAAATTAACTTATAATATGTATTATTAAGAACTTTCCATATGTTAATAAGTTATTTATTTAGATTTTCGAAACATCTAATTTTATATTTTACGAATCTTGTAAAAAAGGTTATTATGTTTTTAAATAGCCTTAAGATCATATAATATTTCTATTTTTCGAGTATATATCGTTTTCTATCTTTGTGGAAAATATCTATAATAATTATATCGGGCTAATCGATATATATATTTATATATTTAAGGATAAGTAAATTACCTGGTTTTAAATAAGTCTTATAGAAATTATAAATTAAAATATAAGGTTTTTTGAAAAATTTGATAAAGTTTTTTTAACGGTTAATTAAAAAGAATTTACTGATTTCTATTTTATAACTCAATTTCGTGATATTTCGAAAGATTTAAATATATTATGCTTCTAATATTTTAGTAGTATTAAAACTTAAATCGAAATATATGTTGAATTATATTTTTCTATAAATTAATATTTGATACATAATCGCGATAACGTTTTTTGCTATCTTAATAATTAATTTCGTTTATATTATTATTATTATTATTTATAATATATATAACTTTCGTATCGTTTATTTACTATTTAAAGCTCAATATTTATTTTAGTAAGTTTTACAATTTTAAATTATTAACCTTTCCATAATTAGATATATATATTATTTAATATATCGCTTGTAATATTTGATATTTAATCAGAGTTCTGAAAAAGTAATATAATTTAAACATTTTTGCGTAAATTAACTTAGCTTCAGTATTATCTTTTATTTTTAAAAATTTATTTTAATTTATTAGCAAAAGAATTCCTTACAATAATATTTTATCGATTTTTCTTAAATAGTAAATACCTTAATTAATAAAATCATAAATTAAGTACGGTTTTATTTATCGGTATTTTAATTTTAATCTTCTAAAGATATTAATACGGCGTAATGTATTTTAAAATAATCTTAAGTTGGTAATTTTTAAAGGCCTGATTCATATTTTCTATTTATTTTTTAATTAACAAAATAAACATTCTTACAGTATTACATATTAGTTATTTTAATTATTTTAAAAATATTATCGGTTCATATTTTAATAACTTCATTTTTTACATAATTAAGTTATTTCTTAAGGTATTAAAATTTATATTAAAATTCTTCATATTAATATTAAAATTTCGATTAGTAAAAACGCGTTTAATTTGTATAATAACTTTTAACGATTAAAACAACAATACTTATAATAGTATTATTCGCGAATATTATTTTAGACAAAAACTTAACTTATTTTTTATTCGTATCGTTCATTATTTTTATTAATTCTTTAATAATCGAGATATATATTTTCTCGATTAATTTCTTTTACTAAATAACGTATATTGCTTTAACTTTTCGTTTAATTTTAAATAGTTCGCAAATTTCGATAACATTTCTCTCATTTTTAAAGCTTTTATTGATTTTAATTTGAAGCGGAATTCCGTATAAATAAAAAAAGGTACTTATTTAAAATTTTCTAATTATTATAAACGTAACTATCCGCAAAGCTTTAGCTTACAAATATCCGAATAATTTATATCGAGTTTTAATAATCGCCTTGTACCTATTATTACTTAAGATAAATTAAATGTTAATAACTCAGACAACTGTAATATTTAAAAGATTTAAACAGATATTTTTTCTTTCAAATTGTCGATCAGTACTTTGCAAAGAAAAAACATAAATAAGAATTACCATTCGTATATATTTATATATATTACGCTAATAATATAAAGCAGTTATACGTCGATACATCGCATCTCGTCCTTTATAATCGTAATTCTTATAATATTATTACTAAACCTTTTCACTGACTATCGATAACTTTATAATTACTATATTACTTTTCTATTTTACGTCATAAAATACCGCTTTAAATAAAGTTCTTTACTGGTTTAATTATAAAGGTTTTCCGTTATTGTACTTTCGTATCTGTTAATCGATTAAAAAACTTTAATATCGTAAATCACTTCACGTACTTTTATAGTCGTGTAAATTAAATTTTAATACAAGAATTTTCCCTTTTTATTTAGATTATTTCGATTATAAAATTTAATCGAATAACGTTTAGCTAAATATTAACAAAGTTATCGACTTTTTCTTTTTATTAATCGTTTAATTATTAAAAAGCTCGGCTAAGTTTTCGAAAATTTATTAAGGGCCGTATTCTTTTATTAGAAATATATTTAATTTAGAAATTCAGCTGTTTAATTTACGTAATTTATCAAATTAATAAAATACGATATAATAAGTTTATAAAATTATTAGTTTATAAAAGTAATATTTTGGCGTTAATTTCTAAAATAAATCGAATTTTCTAAATATAACTCCTAAATCGTTTTAAACTTTTTAAAATAATTTTATATTTTAATTTAATAATATTATAATTAATTCGACTTTCTCTCTAAGTATTATTCTTATAACGTACTATGTATTTTACGCTATTAATTATTTAACTTAATATATTTCCGAAATCTTATTTGCATAAATCTATTTTTATAATAACTTTTTTATTCCAGAATTATAATTGATAATAATTAAGGCCGAAACCGTCGTAAGTCTTTTTCTAAATATTTCCATAATAATGTACTACATAAGTGAGTTGGACATACAATTAAGCTGGACACTTTTTAGAATTTTACGACAACCGTTATAACAAATTCGAATTAATTTACCAGAACGCAAAAAGAAAACAAAACGTATATATACATAGATCGAGGATACCGTCGACAATCGTCCTGCATTCGGTCGGCGTCCATATTAGCGAATTGGATATAATATCAATTCTGGCGCGTTTTATCCTTTCGTCCTGGCCTTTGACGATAACTAACCGTCGAATATTGGCATTTTAAGCCCGGATAAAAAAATGCGCATATATATCACTCGAGAGTACTGTCGACAATCGTCCTGTATTCGGTCGGCGTTCATATTTGCAAATTGGACATAATATCAATTCGAACGCGTTTTATCTTTCCGTCCTAACTTTGGACGATAACAAACCGTCAACTATTGGCATTTTAAGCCCGGATAAGAAAACGCGCGTATATATAACTTGGAGATACCGTCGACAACCGTCGCGTATTCGGTTAAGGTTTTTGGAGGTTGTTTTATATTAGAGGTTGGGTGATTAAAGTTGGATAATAGAAACGTTGAAAAAAATGTCCAGTTTATTTGTGTGTCCAGCTTACTTGTGTAGTACGTTATACTTTTAATTAAGGCTCAATAAGAGTTTATTTTTACGGAATACATAGGTAAAAGACTTTATTTTAATAATATAATATACGATAAATATTCGATAATAAACGGTAATTCTTAACAGAAATTCATTTCTATTACGGTTTTAAAAAACGAACTTTTAAAATATTTATTATTTTGGTCGTATTCAGTTCATAATTGATCGTACGATAAAACAATCCAAATTTAACCGCAAATTAGCAACAGTATTGGAATTTTTATACATTAATTATAATTTTGGTAATTTTGCAATTAAATCTTTTTTAATTTATATTAACCATATTTTCGAAAATAAAAAATCGAATCTCGGGAAAATCTTAATATGAGAATATTACCTTTTTAAATTTTTAATATTAACGTTATTTATAAAAAGTCGTATTATTTCGGACGTTATGGTATACGATGGCTTTTTAATAACCTATTAAAAATAAATTATAAAATTAATAAATTTAATAAACCTAATGATATATTAAAATAATCCTAAAAGAATTAACAATATTATAATACTTTTATAAATAGAAATTAAAACAACTTAATTATATCTAAAAAGCAATAAAGAAAACCAACAAGTACATAACTAAATTTGTCGAAAATTCGTTGTAATCTTTGGACGTAAATATATTTTGTAAAATAAAGATGTTGAATTTCATTAAAACATAAATTAATCGCAAATCGCTCTTCTTTTCTAAAAAACTAAAAATCGCGATGCGCAATATATAACTATTGGAATAATTTTTTTCGATACGTATTTATAACATATCGATTAATTTATCTTTTATATTAATTAATATTGTAATATGTTTAATTTATAATACCTTATAAAATGATTTAATTTGATAAGAAAATACAGGAATTCTTTAATTCGATCATATATTTGCCTGTTTTAAATTAAGGTAATTTTCTTTTGGAATAATATTTTTTTAAAAATGAATTTTTTATACCGATAAATTCATCAACCATTTAATTAAGTAAAATTTCGGCTTTTTTGTCGATTAATGGGATTTTTTAATGAAAGAAAATAAATTTGGAAAATAATAGCAACCATAATATGTTAGGTTTATTTAACATGTTTTTTTATTTCTTAATTATCTACACAGCTTTTTAAAATTCCTATTTTTTAATTTAGATTTCTACGCAATATTCACTTGTCGGATAATATATTATCCACAAAAACCCTTTTTAAGTTAATCTTATATATAATATTAATTTAAACGGTCCTTTTTTCTCTTAATATTATTATATCTCTTTTTATATAAGATTTCGCATAACGTATATATGAACTGGTCGTTGTTTTATTATCTTTAAATGCTATCCGTAAAATTTAATTTATCTTTTATAATATTTTAAACAATTTTATAATGTGAATTCAAAAACGGTTTTTAATCGAAAATATATAAATGGTTATAACGAGGTTATTTATATTTTCGTTATTAAGTTTATTTATGTTAAGCGGCTTATAGATTTATCGGCTATACTTTTTCAAATTAATTATCCGTATGAATAACGTAATTAATTCGCTTTATTTGTATTAAAAAAATCATAACTGTTGTCCGATAAAATTTCAAGATGTCTATTTTTATTTTTAAATATATATTTAATAATATTTTCAATTTTACCATAAAATTAAGTCTTAAAATTAATAAATATGTTACGCAATTATTGTCAATAATAAAAAAATAACAAGTAATCGACTAATTAATTAAATCTAAACCTTAATTACGCTTTTCAACTTACTTTATTTTTAGAAATTAAATCTTATAAAAGAATCTTGATTCGTCGCATTATTAGCCCGTATTTCTTAACGTACGATAGAATTATAATATTTGATTGGTTTTCGATATTGATAATATTATTAATTATGTTTTTTTAAAAATTTAATTGTAATACTAAATCGAAATAATAAAATAATATATTCGATTAGATTATATTATTATACGAATGAACTATTAACATCTCTGTATTTTTTCGATTTATATTTAATATTTATAATTAAAGTTTTAAAGGTTTCTTATGGTCTAATAAATATAAACCCGCGAACTTTTACTTTTGTTATTTTCACAGTTTTTCATTTTTACGATTTAATATTTTTAAGATTTTTGCAGCTATGAAACCTTTTAAACTTTTATTAAATTTTAATATACTTTATTTTAATTCTAGCTAAGTAATTTCGAAAACCTTTTTCTTATTTTCGTAAATATTGAATTTCTAATATTTTATTAATGATGTATTAATTATTTATTAATTCCTTATTAATTATTTATTAATTATTTACAAATTAATTTACGCTAATTTAAAATATTATCTATTTATATTATTATTTCGGCAACTAGAAATCAACGTTCGTTTTGTATATGTTCGTTATTATTAATTTTGTTTTTTAAAGGCTTGTTCATTATTTCTTCTTTTTAAGAAGTTGTGTAGTTAATATAATATTTGTAAATATAAAGAGTTAATTATTTGTATTAACTCTTAATACGTAAACCTTTTTAAAAATGAAAAATGATTTTATTTTTAGTAAAGTTATTTCAAAATCCGTGAATTAAAAGAACTTTTTCATAAGATAACGTATCGTTTTATATAATAAAATAAAATATATTAGTTTTGATAATTCAATTTTAATTAACAGTAAATTCCGGTTGGTTAAGGTTTTGAGCTATTATAAAATGAAATATGTCTAACATATTAAAATAGGTAAATTCTTAATTAATTTTAAATTTAAAAATTTTAAATGTTTTTAAAATCCTTTGTTTATAATTACAATAGTTTATCTTATGTTCATAATAATTAAAGAAATTAAAAATATTTTATATCTATTTTAAGAATCTTTTCAAATAAAAACACCTTTATTAAATGTCTAATTTTGGACTATGATCGGGAATTATATTCTATTAACAAATTAATATAACAAATTTAGAAAAAAATCGGAAAATAAAAATCTAAATATTTTAATTCAGCGTTATAAGGTAAAGATTATAAATTAAACGGACAGTGTATTAATAATTACGATAAAATGTGATTCGAATTACGTAATATAGAATTATGTTCATTTTCACATTAAAGACATCCATCAAGCATTAATTCGCTATATAATTATTTCACAATTAAATAAATTAGTATCCAATATAAGGTTTAATAAAATAAGGATTAAGATATATAATAAATTAAATAATAAAACAACATATTGATAATTAATTAATATTTGGATAATTGAAATTAATATTATATAACTATTTATAATTATTATATTTTACGACGATAATATCGTATTAAAGCGGAACGTTTTTTTATTATCGTCTTTAATTAAAACTGGTAAAATTCCGTTTTTTATTTTTTAATATAATACCAGAGTTCTTTTTTAATTTATTACTAATATTAGTATTCGATAAATATCGTTGACTGTTAGTACGTGCTTGCTTAGTTTTAATAAATATTTTTATTTTAATCTTTTTTACGTAATATCTATGACCTTAAATTATAGACTTTTGCGTTTTAATAATGTCGGTAATTTTAACAACAATATACAAATGAAGAAAGTGTACGAATATAAATACGATAACGAAAATAAGGTTAAAATATTAAAAATATTAAAAAAGCTTAAGTTTTGTGAGAATATTAAAAGAAAATAAAGTAAGGCCTTGATTAAAATTGTTTAATAAGTTACAGGATACGTATATAAATATATGTATTATTTTAACCAAACGTTCGATTTCAAATTACAAAAATATATAAATTATTTATCGATATAATGTTTAAATTATTAGAATTTTTATTAACTTATTAGTTATTAAAATTAATCGAATTATGATATGCGATATACCTAATTAGGACCGGACGGAATATATAACGGCAGTATAATTCTTTTCGATATTGGTTATATTTCTAACAAAATTACAATTCGTAACTTATATAACTTAACGTGTAATATAAAAATATAAAACCACTATTTGTAATTAAATATATTTTGCTATTTGTAAAATATATTTCTTTTTTTATAAAATCGAAAATATAATCTTTTTATATAGTATATAGAATATAGAAAATACATAGTTTTTATAAAAGGTTTAATATTCTTATTTATCGAAATTGAAAATTGCGTTAATTAATACAATTATATGTTATATTTTATATTAATTTTATTTTATTTTACTTATACAGATATATATTAAATAAAACCTTTCACATTTTAATAAAAAATATTTATTTCAATTTTCTTATCGTTAATCGAAAATAATTATATTAATGATAATTCGTTTATCCGTTATTTATCTTAAGATTTTATTTTGTTTCAATAAATAGTTTTATCAACTTAACTTTTAATTATTTTTAGGTAAATACTTTTGAATTTAAAAACTTTACTAGGTAAAGAAAGTTAAATATATATTTATATTATAATATACTTTAACCTGAATTAAGTTATTACGTTTTTCTTAATTTAAGAATTTCGCTTTTTTCAAAATATACCAAAATTGCTTTCTATATATTTTCGCTGTTAAATAGCGCGTATAATTAATATCTTATTTTTATCAGAAAATATAAATTAAAAATATTGTGTTTAAAAGATTTATAAATAATGATTTAATTAGTCGATTATTAAAATTAAAATTCATAATTAATACGTTTTAATTAATATTATTTAAAATACATTCTATATCGTGTTTTAATATTTAAATTTATTATTATATTTTTCAAAATAATCTTTACATTTTTTAAGCAATATAATTTTGTATTAATCGGACCTGGATTCGTTTTCTTATTTCGGCCTTGTTTCCAATGTACAACTTCATTTTATATTTATTAAGTGTTTTATATACTATATATAAACTAATATGTTTATAATTAATTTTCTCTAATTTTCCATAATTATAAACTATTTAATTAAACTCTTATCACAAATTTTAAATTCAATATTGGAAATATTAGTTAGTACTTTAAATATATTATTTATTTAAAATTTAAATACGTTTTATTAAGATTTAAAATTTAAAATTCAACAATTATAATAATAGTAATATTTGGACGATTAATATTAAACTGTAGAATATCGCCGTATAATCAGATTTAATTAAATTTCCCTTTTAATTTAAATCATTATATTTTGTAATTATTTTGATAATATATATATTAATTAATATGTCCATAAAATAATATATATATTAATTATATTATATCGCTAGCTGAAAATACAATTTAGTGAAACAAATTGAAATTAATTATATAATATTTATTTAAAAGTAAAAATATTTTAATTATATTATTCAGCAATTGTGTAATGAAATACATTTAAATTAATGCTTTTAAAGTATATATTAAAATACAAACAAAATATAAAATTATTAATATTATAATTGGTTATTTCTTTCTATTAATTTAACGTATAACGCTATTTAAATAATAGTTAAATTAATCTTTAACAAAACAATTGACATAATTAAAAACTTGTTAAAATTTATTTAATCAACGAAAAGAAGCTTAAGTTTTCTCAAACTCAAATTATATATCGTATTACTTTGTTTTTCTCGTAAAGTACAACTTTATTCTTTAAATATAATATTAAATATAAAGCAAATAAATTAACGCCATAAAGATTTATTAAGGTTATTCGTTAAATATATAATGTTAATATATAAGTTAATTACGTTTATATTGCTCAAAGATTTAGAAATATTTAGGATAAAAATAACCGTTTTATTTCAACAAAGTTTAAATAGTCGAATAATTAAACTATTTATTTCAAAATTTCAAATGTATTACTTATTTTTAATTTATTAAAAATATATTTCGAGAGTTATTATTAACCATTTTAAATTATATATATTATTATTTTGGTTTATAAAATTGCATTATTATTATTTTGGCAATAAAACCAAGGAATTAATACGCATATTCATCGTAATACTAGATATTTTCTTTTTTAATAATCAATTTTTCCTTTGCATTAAAATTAGAATTATATGAAAATATAAATAATTTAGCCTTAAATTTAATTATACATGTTTTAATGTTAAGAATTTCGTAATTAATATATACTACGAAAACTATTATTAATAGTTTTTACGAATTTATATAAAACGGTATTAATTAATATTGAAAAATCGTAATTTATTTTTCAACTTTATTTGGAAATTAAGAAAATTTGTGGAAATAAATGTTAAAGCAATTTAATTAATATATTGATCTCCTAATAAATATTTTGTTCATGAGAAGCTATAACTGTGGTTATGGCTATTATGCCGTAGGCGAAGCTACAATCTTCAAAATGGAGTTCTAATTACGATGAGGCAATATATTAAAACAATCCGATGTACGATAATGCGACCAGTAATTGTACTATTGTAGCTATATGGGTAATACGGTCGCCTATTTCCCAGATTTAAACTTAATTATAGCGGTCATAATTATAATCAGAAAATATTAAAAAAAAGTTTATATATATATGTTAATTTATATTTAACCAATATATTAAATATTAAACTTATTAGACTTATATTAGTTATGTTGTAGTTATAAAAATATTTTAAACTTAATTGCCCTTAATCCTTTAATAATTGCAACGTAATAACGATAATTTCTACAAACAAAAGTAGAATTAAACGAGCTTTTCCATATAAAATTACTCTTAAACGACGTATAGCTAAATAATATACGTAGTATTTTCGCCGTCGCAGCTATGAAAACGTTGTAGTTAATAATTTTACCGAATTTTATCTGCGCTATATTGTCTTTAAATTTTATCGAAAACGTTCGAAAGGATTCCTATACGCGTATTAGCTTATGTTCGACGTATATTTAATATATTAATTTTTTCTAATCAAGTTAGGTACGAAATATAAGAAATTAATTATTTTCCAAAAAAAATATAGAACAAAAGCCTTTTTTGGAGAGGAATTTAACCTTATGTATTATTAGTTTGTTACAAGGATATATTATTCAATTATTTAATTTTAACACCTTTGTGTAATATATAAAAATGCATTAAAAATAATAACGAGCCAGCAGAGGTTTAAACTAGCTGAGATATTTACTAATATAAATTTATACGATTAACGTTTAATAATTAGTTAAACCCTCTAGCCGTTATATTTCAACTTTGATGAACCTTATTTCTGCTAGCTCTATATGACGACTAGGCGGTTTAATGAAGTGGAGCAGGGTGTTACGCCCATGATCAGACTCGTTTGATCAGAAAGTCCGAGTCTCGCATGTATATTAAGGAGTTCTTTTTCGCCATGGGTTTAACCCCCAGGTATCATTCACGACCATCACCACTTAGCATATTTTCTGCCACTTCAGATATCGAGGTTCAACACCATTAATACAATCGGATTAAGTTCTTTATCTTAACAATCCCTTTCCGTATCGTGACATAACTTGCTCATCCGCACTGATCAAGACCAATTCTCCTCTACCCTAATTCATTAACCAGTTATTAAACCCAAGTCGTACGGGTTTATATTAATAGGAGCATCGTGGGATTCTAAGTAATAAATATAATAACTGGTTACGTCTTATAATGCTAAGAGTATTTTGGATAACGATATATCATTATCTAAATGATAGAAATAATAAATATATATGTCTTGTTGTTAATACAAGGTACTTCAAGGGCTTAACCTTCTAAGTTTTTCGAACTTTTTAATTCTTTTTACAAAACTTAACAGGCTTAAGATATTAAGCCTTTAAAAGCTTTAAATCCGTTACGTAATTTATCTTATATTAGGTTTAGTTATTTTCTTATTTCGACTATCTTTAGGCCCGTCAAGCATATCGAGTTATAATGCGATCTTCTTTTTTATAAAAATTTGTTTTGAAAGTATTTATAAGTTCCTTCCGTTTCTTCAATTTATTATATTTAATTATATTAAAGAATTTCGCTAGTATAAACGCATTAACGTGTTTTTAGTAAAACGAATTATCGGTTTAGGCTTTATTACACCTTTTACTTTTGCTATTAAAATATAGATTGTAAGGCTTTTTGCAATTTTAAAAAATATACACAATATGTTCATTATAACGGTCCTTATAACGTTACTAAGCCGGCCGAAATTAAATATAAAATGCTTCTGAATAAAAAAAGCGGTTGGAAATATAAAAAACAATAAGTTCGAAAAACGTTACGTACCGTTATTAACAAATTAGATTATTTTTAAAAATTACAACCAATTTTTTTAGCGTTATAATATGAAAATATTCCCTCGTAATATTAAAGATATTTAAACAATAAAAAAAATTCAAACGTTTTAAATAGATTTAAAAAGAATTACTAGGCGAAATAATCGTTTTAATATTTATCACAATTTTCGTTCATTGAGTCAATTTTAATATTATCGATTAATTAATTATTAACCTAATTATTCTGTTAAATATCTCGGATATTATTAATAAAAAAGTTTTAATAAACGTTAGATATTTATAAGATTTTTTTATAAGTTTCTATGTATTTTCGGAATTCGAATAATTTTTCTAGGTAGTTAAGTATTAAGTTAATCTATTTTTTTGACATATTCAGAGATTTTTTATTTCATACGTAATTTCATTTTATATTTCCATATTATTCCGTTTCGAATATATTGCAATGATATTCTCTATTAATTTAAATAAGGAAATATAGAACACGGAGTAAAATTTAACTTTAGATAAAGGTTTTAATTGATAATTATTTTTTAAAACTTTCTTAACAAATTTGTATAAGCCGATATATTTAAAATCGAGATTCTTGTTAGATTCTTTTTATTGAAATATATTTTATAATATGATAGATTATTTCCCCTCCTTTAAAAGTTAATTCTTTTAATTTTTTTTCTAATCATAATGCTTACTTATTTAATTACGTAAAAATTTGGATTTTGCTTACATTTTCGATTATAATTAGTTCAACAATTTTAACGCCAATATTGCTTTAATATTAATAAAGTCATCGAATATATTTTTATATATTTGAAATATAAATATATATTTCGCATTTATTAAAATTGTTTTAATTTTCTTATCATAATTGATATTATAAGTTAATTAAATAATAAAAAATATTTTAACTATTTTATTTATGATGAATGTAATATCGTAAACACGTTTTTAACGTTTAATTTAATTATTCTACTTATCTGTTCGTTCAACGTTTAAATACGTTAAATAACTTATAAGTTAAACGGATATGAATTATAAAGCTTTTCTAGACTTTTAAAATAAGCGTAATTCTTTTTATCGGAAATATTTTCGTATAATAATCTACATATACTGAAAATATCTTTTAAAAAGATATATATTTTTTGTTTGCTATTAGCATTTTCTTACTATAGTAAAAAACATTAGCACGTTATAAACCTTTCAACTATTACGTAAATATTATTATAATATATTTGTGTTATTAAATTATCGGATTAGAACATTTCAGAAAGAACTTTAATAATAATTATCATTTTTTTATAAAATTAATACTATTATATTTTAACCTTATTAGAAAAGTTGTATTATTAGCGTACTTTCTAAATTATTATTTTTAGTTTAAAGAAAGATAAATGGATTAAAATTGTTTAGAGATTTTATAGATATTTAATAATTATATATATTATATATTAAACATATCTAATGTTTTTTAAAATCTATAAAATATTGTTGTTTTATTTTGAATTATTAACATATAATATACCGCGTACTTTAATAATTTAATATAAATATAGATAGTTTTTATAGTAATATCGAAAATTATATAGCTAATA
Source organism: Monosporascus cannonballus (assembly GCA_004154925.1). Lineage (NCBI taxonomy): Eukaryota > Fungi > Ascomycota > Sordariomycetes > Xylariales > Monosporascus > Monosporascus cannonballus. The sequence goes on along the minus strand of QJNS01000141.1, from coordinate 86,397 downwards.
TTAAGATATATTTTTCGAAATCTCGGTTTTTATTTTAGGCATGCGCTTTGACTTTTTTTTAAATGTTTTTTATAAAAATTAAGGAAATCGAAATTTACCCTCCCTTTTACGTATTGTAATTATCTTTTTGTAAATTTCTTAGTCGTAATAAAACGGATAAAATTCAATGAACTTTTCTTTAAGGCCTTACTTAAATATTTAAAAACCTGTAACGATACCTATAAATTTGTTATTTAAATAATATAATTAAATTTGCCTACTGTTATGTTAAACGAAAAACTAAAGTGAAATATATGTTATCTTAATTATTTCATTATTTAGCCGTTATACTTAATATGTAATCCGAAATATCAGTTTTTAATTCGATAAAACGTAATAAATCTTATATAATTATTATTAATTCTTTAATAATTATATATTTAATGTTGTAAACATTTTCTTTTTATATTATTTCTTTATATTTCTTTTTTAAATATGATAAATCAAGAAAATAATAATCATATTAAAATTTCGCACAAACTTCTTATAATAATTGGCAAATCCTAAAGATACCTATATTCTCTTAATTATCGTTAACGTTTATCACTTTACGACAATAACGATTTTCTTTAAACTTATCCTAATATATTTCGAAATATCAATATATTTTAGATACTTTAATTTTGATTTATAAAATTAAATCTTTTTTGCGTTAATTAGCAATTTAACATTATATAAAAGTCAAAAAACCTTACAAACGTATTGTGGATAGACTTCTTCGATTTCTAGATCAATAACAATATCGTTAAAGTAATATATAACAAAAATATTAAAATATGTCTATAATATTTAATTTACCAGTAATTTAGAAATTACTAATACAATCGTAGATGCCATTATTATAATCAAATTTTAAATAACTTATACTTTGTTTTAAAGAAATAATCTTTATTTATATCTTATTTTATTTTTAATAAAAATATAATTATTTTTAAAATTGAATATCATAAAGTATTTAATTCTATAAAATCAATATTCTATTTTAATAATTCAAGCTAATAAAACTTTTTCTTCAATAATATATTTGAATTATTAGTAATTAATTATAAGTTCTAATTTGCCATTTTTTAAATACAAAAAAATGCCTTATAAGTACTTTCGAAAAGGGAATTTATTCTTTTTATAATCGATTTTTCAAATACTTTTTAAAAGTATATAATTCGTTTCCGCTAAGATTTTAAATAAGGTAAAACCTCGTCTATAAATCTTTTTTTAAAAGTTATTTCGTAATTTTATTCGTTGTACTATAATAATTTCGTATTTAATGTCTCTTTAAAAAACTACTTATATTATTAATATTATAATAACATATTAATTACAGTCTTTTAATTTTTAAAGTTTTTATTTTAAATCGTTATTTAATTACTTTAACTTGCTTTAATAAGAATAACAATACGTTGTATTTTGTCTTAATAACAGTTTTTTAACATTTTACCTATAAATAATATGGTATTTATCGTATCCTTATATCTATATTTCTCGTTATTTCCGATCGAATATTGCGCTCTTACTTTTTTAAAAACCAATTTATCAATAAAATATAAAATAAATTAAACTTAATTAATTTCTTCGTCGATTGACACTTTATATTAATATAACTATAACGTTTTTATCATTATATCGTATATCTTAAACAAAACAATATTGAAATTAATTATTTAATATCGCTTTGAAATAAAGATATCGAAATCATTAATTTCGAATTAAATCTTTCCATTATCATAAATGAAATTCTAACTTTCGGTATTCATAATTATATCAAAATTTAACATATATTTTCATAATAAAATATATTTATGAATAATATTTAATATAATAAAATTTCTTTTTAAAACCTCGGTATCTAATAATATAATATAATAATATATTTCCATTTATATTTTCAAAATAATAATCTTATTAACGATTGTTAACGTTGTATTTAAACCCCTTTTGAGAAGATTTTTTAATTTTCTTTTAATTTCGATATTTTGAAACTTTTTTACAAATAATTTCTCTTTAATTCTTTTTCGAATTTATGGATCTATATATATATTTCGACGTATAATAGGTTAAATTACTAAATTTATCGTTTCTGCTAACGTATTAACTTTTTAAGTTATATTAACTGTTTTTAATTAATTTTTAATATTTTGTCTTATTAAACAAACTATTTTTGTATAACATATAACGTTCTATTAAGCGTTTTATAATCCGTCGTGACTTAATTAAGTTTTTAAATAAATATCAAATTTAAGTGTTTATAATTTATTTCTTTTTAAGGTTTAGAATAAATGCAAATTAAAAATAAAAATTTATAATAATCTTTTACTAATACTTTTCTGCGAGATATTAAAGTCATCCTTTTACGCATATTAGTTTCTTTTTATTTAATTCCAAAATGTCATTTGTTTATCGATATTATTTTATAAAGTAATAATTCGAAAATATTAATATTTGTATTTAATTATTTTTTTATTTCCGGTTGAAGTAATGTTATAACCTAACGGTCTTGGCTTCTTTGCGGACGGTCGGGGCTACGAAAAAACAAACCCCGACCGCCGCCAAGAAGTTACGTAACCGGCTCAAAGGTCTTAAGGTGCCAAGCACCTTAAGCCCTTTAAGCCAGCAAAGAGCTTAAAGGGCTTAATGGGATTAAGGGTTTAAGCCGCTTAAGCACCTTAAGCCAGAACGAAAATATATACGTTTATTATTTCCATAATTTAAATAACATTAATTTGCAATATAATATCGTTACTTAAAATATTTTTTGTATTACAAAACGTAATATAATTATTATATATGTTATTTAAATTTCATAATATTTTTATTAATATAAATCTGTATAATAAAGGCTTAATAATTAATTAAATCTTTTAACTATTATACGTTATAATCTTTTATTTAATAATACCGTTAAATTTTAAATAATATCTATTAACGTTATATGTACTAATAAATAATCCGAATAACCCATTTATTAAGTCCTTAATTATCCGGATATTGAAATAAAATTCGAAAAACAAAAAAAAGCTTTGCTTTATTTGCAAAGAAATTTTTCGACGATTAGATGTTATAAACGAACATATGATTTAGCTTAAGAAAGATAATAATGATTTTACGATATCCTTTAAAGCCGCCTATAAAATATTTAAAAAAAAGTTCTTAAAACCGGAAAACCTTTTCGAATAAGTTAAGTTATTTAGTTAAATTTTACTTAAAAACCAAAAAAGGTTTTTAGATTTTTTAAATTAGAACTTTTCGATAAAGCCTTAATTAATTTATAATTATTATTAATTTAATACCTAGCATATTTCGAATATTTTCTAATTTAACTTATTATATTTACTGTACGAAACAAATTTATAATCCGATAATTTACCTGAAACGCTATTATTTAATTTATATCAGTTATAAAAAAATAGGTTATTTTATTATTGGAAAAATAACATCTAAAGGTAGTATAAATTTATAACGATTTTAAGCAATTTAAATAAGTATTAGCAAAAGTTTTCGAAATAATAAATAAAAAAACAAAGGCCAAAATATAAATATAATATTTACAAAAAAAATAGGTATCCAGTTACGGTAATATATTAGTTTAATTAGCCGTTAAACTGAATTAAGGATAAAAATATTAATAATTAAATATTTTAATAGTTTAAAAAAATATAAAAAAATATTTTTTAAGTTCGATCGGCCTAATTATTTGTTAAATTATATCGTTATAGCAATTAAGATTAACGATCGATAATATGTATAACGCATTAAAAGTACTAAAGGAAAGATTCATAGCAAACCTTAACATATGGCCAATATTAGCGATTTTCGACATAATAACACTTTTTACGATATAAAATTAAGACCTATGGAATTAAAAGCTATTTATAGGAAAAGTTGAAGACAAATCAAGTATTACAATTATAACAAGATAGGATATAAGGTATCGTAATATAAAGCACCCAAGAAGCCTCGTTAGAACAACTGGAAATCTGTACCTAAAAAACAGTCCAAAAAAACCAAAAAAACGGAAGCAAATTTATTAATATAATTCAGCCTAAATATATACCAGGCCCCTTATAACAAAATATACAGTAAAGGCCATTACGATAAGAAATTCGACGAAAAATACAAAAAGCTAGAAAATTAACCTAACAGGTATCGCGAATATAATAAAAAGCATTATAAGGATAATTTCGCAAATATTAGAATTAGATAGAAAAAATCTGTTTCGGAACCCTTGATTGATATGACAAAATACATGTTATATATTATCGATAACCAAAATATCCCGATTACGAAAAATAAAAATAACATATTTACGAACAAATTACCTGTATATATTACGAAAGATTTAACTTTCCAAACCGTATCGGAAATAACAAAAACGATAAATAATGGTATCGGTATTTTCCAATCATAACTTCAAAAAAAATTTAATAATTGGCCGAAATAAAAAGCTAGCCCCAAAAAAAACAATATCCGTAAGAAAACCCTTTTTGTTATTACTAGTAATATAATTACCGAACGGGAAAAAATTGATTTAACGTATAATAAAACAATACTGCCAAAAAGTTAATACGGATTTTTATTTTTAATTGGCATTTATTATAAATTCTTATAAAAGGAAAGATATTAAGGAAAAAATACGATAATTTACAAGGTATCTCTAAAATAATAATTAGGATAACGCATAATAGGATATAGTTGTAAACATAAGAAAATAATTTACTTCATAGGAAAAAAACTTATAACAAAATTAAAGACAACTATAATAATTCAAAGAAATAATACGCCGGCAATAATAACAAATATAATAGTTTAACGCGTTAAACGAAAAAATATAGAAATATTTCGACAAATTCGAATAAAAATTAAAAAAGAAAATTATTTATAAAAAAGCTGTGAAATAACGAAACTTAAAGGAATTAAAAAGAATTTCCGAAAGGGATTTTAAACGCGATAATAAAAGCCGTCGATAACCTTATTACGATGAATATACGAATCGGAACGTATTGGTATACCGTAATAATAAATTACGGAGCTCTGGGCGAGAATTATATTGTATTAAATATAGTTAATAAATTCAAATTATTATAGAAATATAAGTTGAAACCTTATATAATAACAAATGCCGAAAGTTAAAAATTCGCTTACGATAACGGAAAGGTTATACGCAAAATTAATTATTTCGAAATTTCTATTTAGGGACGATATTAAATAATTAATTTTAATATTATTTTATTTGAAAATTACGATATGATTTTAGGATTATTATGGATACGTCAGTACGGAATTTTGATTAACGGCAGATTTAATTAGGTAAAATTTATTTTATTCCCTGTTAATAGACGAAAAAAAGAAAAATTAAAATCTTAATATTCGATCGATAATGGCGACGAATGCAGGCATAAGGATACGATAAAAACTTTATTACCTAAAGGGACAAAATATAAAAAAAAGGACAGATACTAAAGAAAAATACGACGTATTATTATTATTACCAAAACGAAATTAAAGTAATTAAATAACGATGGGGAATAATAGCAGCCCTAAAAATCAGAAAATCTGATTAATATATTATCATAATGTTATAAATATAAACAGCTTTTTAGGAAAAAGCTGGATACGAAATTATTAAAATATAGCAAATAGGATTATAAGATAATTTTTAAGAAAAAATCTTTAACGAAGTTTTACCTTATTTATAACCTTAACGGAAACGAATTACGGATTTTCAGAAAATACCTGGAAAATCGGTTATAAAAAAGATGGATTCGATTTTCGAAATTACTAGCAAAATACCTTATATTTTTTATACCTTAGAAAAATAGCAAATTACGACTTATGGTTAATTGTCGATAATTAAACAATATTATTATTAAAAATCGAACGTCATTACCCCTAAATACGGAAATAAAAAATTAACTTTACCGAACTAAATAATTTATAGCATTCGATCTTAAAAATAAATACAATTTTATTAAAATCAAAAAAGAATACCAATAAAAAATAACCTTTAGAACGAAATACGGATTATTTAAGTATTTGGTTACGCTAATAGGATATACGAACGTACCAATAACTTTTTAACGGATAATAAATTATATATTATGAAAATATTTCGATATTTTAGTTGTATGCTATTTCGATAATATTTTTATATTTTCAAAAACAAAAAAGGTATACGTAAAATACGTTGATAAAGTTCTTTAAGTTTTATAAAAGGTAAAATTATTCCTTAACGCAGAAAAGAAATTAATTTTATAAATAGAGGAAAAATATTTGAGATATATTATTATTTCAAAACATATTAGAATAAATTCAAAAAAATCGCTACAGTTGTAAAATAATAAACGTTGACGATAATTAAGGAAGTACAGGCATTTTTCGGATTCGGCAACTATTATAAAAAATTCATTCGAAACTTTAACAAAATAATTATACCTTTACGAATCTTACGAAAAAAAATAGTTCAAATAAATGTCAGATACGGAAAGAGTATTTCAGAATATCAAGAATACGATTACTAACGAACTAATATTAATTATATACCATTTAAACCGCCCCGTTAAATTAAAAACCGATATTTCGAATTATGCGTTAGGTGTAATAATCGACTAGCGAAATAATTAAAGCAAATTATACCTTTTTATATTTTTTCCTATACGGTAAAAAATCGAACTTAATTACGGCCTTTTAAATAAGGAATTTATGGCCATTATTATAATAATTCGAAATTTAGGCATTTTTTAAAAAGGAATTTGTACCAAATTAAGATTTATACGGATTACCAAAATCTTACCCGATTTACTATAACCAGGAAACTTATAAAACGATAATTAAGATACGCAAAGAAATTAGCGACTTTGGACTTCGTTATTAACTATAAAAAGGCTTAGAAAATAACAGAATAAATATTTTAAGCAAATAACTAGACCTCGAAAAGAAATTGGTTAAAATTAATTATACAATTTTCGATACCACTATAAAACGATATTTACGCTTAGGACAAATTACGACAGTTCGGGCAGTATATTACGATATATATCAGAAAATCCAGCAGTATAACAACAATTTTCTAAAAAACAAAAAAACAGATAAAATATAAATTCTAGAAAAATACTAAAAAGATTTAGTACGAAGAATATAGGAACATTAGTTATACGGATATCCAGGAATTCACAAAACCTTAAAACGGCTTTAACGTACATATTTTTTTTCTTAAAATAAGATTAACGGTATAAAAAATTATACGGCAATACGATATTTGCATTAGGGCAAAGTCTTAACAACATAAGCCATACGGAAAATTATAGCTATTACTAATTATAAAGCAATTATAATATTTAATTATATTTGATTTTATTATTAAACTTCCTGTATCAAAAACTCCAGTTACGGGAATATATTATGATAACATTTTCGTAATCGTCGACCGATTTACGAAATTTTCTTGTTTTTTTACCTTATTACGAAAATACAAACGCCGAACAAATAGCATATATTTTCTTTAAAAATATTTTTAACATATTCGAATTATTAAAATAAATTATGTTAAATGAAGGATTAATATTTGTATCAAAATTTTGATAAAGCTTTATAATATAGATCGGCCTAAACCACATATTATTTAACGTATTTAAATTTTAAACGGATAAATAAACGGAACGAATAAATAAACCTTAAAAATTGATTTATAATATTATATTAATTACGAAGTGAATAATTAAATTAAACAATTGCTAATCGCATAATTGGCCTATAATACCAATTATTATAAAAATATTAAAATAATACTTATAAATGCAAATTTTGGTTTTATTTTAAAAATTTACAAAACAATACGTAATTACAGTTCGATTAATATCAAAATAATTTTTATATCAGAATAATTACGATAATTGCAATAAGAAATAAAATTAAAATTAAAATTTATACAAAAGCAAATAAATAAGTATTACAATTAAAAAAAGTTAAAAGAACTAATTTTTAAAAAAAGAGAAGTAATTTTCCTTATTACAAACAATATGTAAATAAAACAACCCAGTAAAAAACTTGATTTCAAATAAATTAGCCTATATAAAATTATTAAAACAGTTCTGAAAATAATTATTAATTAAAAATCTTACCAAAAATTAAACTTTATCTAATTCTTTATGTTTTTTATTCGAATTAATAACGGATATAATTAAAATATATACGGCATAAAATAACGTAAATATGAAAAACGAATAAATATACAAAATGGAAAAGGTTTTCGATGTACGAAAATAAAACGGATTTACCTAATACCTAATTAAGTAAAAAAAGTACCCGGATTTCGAAAATACCTGGAAACCCGCCAAAAACCTTATTAACGCCTAACGCCTACTAAAAACTTTTACCAATAACGACAGACGCATCCCAGTTAATAACCAATTAGTTAGTAACCAGAATATCGGGCCAATCGGCCGCAGCCTGTGCTAATATGGTAACTGTAACGGCGGCCTCCAACTGTTTTTATTTTTTCTCGAAACGCTTAAATTCTTCCGTGGCTTCCGCGTTTTTAATATTTTAACAAAATATCTCGATATTACGATAACGAAATAACCGCCTTTATTTTTAAAAACAATCCAATTTATTAATAACCGTTCGTAACATTTTGCGAACCTTTTTTTTTTACGTTTTAAATAATTTTCTTTATCCAGAAACTTTTAAATATTTAATTTTTAAGGAATTAATAATATTACGAAAACTATTATAATAAATATAACGCGTACATTTTAAAAAGTCCCGAACAACTTTATATTTTGCACCTTTTTAATAATAATAATAAAAAAATGCATTTTGAAATTAAGATGTTTAATACGTTTTGAAAAAATAAAAACGTTAATACGCTTACAAAAACGAGACTTTTTTATGCGATTTAATATAACGAAGGTAAAAAAGGAAAAGTTACGTATCAGAAATAATAAGCGAATAATTTGATCTTTAGGGATAAAGATCCTAGAAAGGGGGAAATTATATTATGACCTAATGATTTTAGCTTTTTTGCGGACGGTTAAGGCTACGAAAAAATAAACCCCGATTACCGCCAAGAAATCACATAACCGGCTTAAAGGTTTTAAGGTACTAAGTATTTTAAGCCCTTTAAGCCGGCAAAAAGCTTAAAAAGCTTAATGGGCTTAAGGGTTTAAAACGCTTAAACACCTTAAACCAGAACAAGAATATATACGTTTATTATTTTCATAATTTAGATAGCATTAACTTATAATATAATATCGTTATTTAAGGCATCTTTGGTATTACGAAACGTAATACGATTACTTTATTTATTGCTTAAATTTCCACGATATTCCTGCTAACATAAACCCGTACGACTAAGGTTTAATAATTGGTTAAACTCCTTAGCCGACACAAGCAAAGAAATTAAATTTTCCCTTATATATACGTACGATACGTTAATAAAGAGACTTTCTCCATTCGTTATACATTCAATGTTTTTGTTGTTCATAATCTACGATATATATTTTATTAATGTAATTAAAAACTTTACCTAAAATATCTTTTATTTATTTTTAATATTTCTTTAACCATTTTGTTAAAGCGTATTGTTATTTTCCCGACATTGTCTTGGCTAATTTCTTAACTTTTCGTATTTTGCATCGGATTTCTTATTATAATAACCTTATTTAGTACTAAATTCGAATTATATTAATAGTTTTTGCCCTATTTCTTTTTCAAGTTTTCTTAAGTTATTTTTTTAAATATTAATATTTAATTATTTATCATAATTTGTCAAACAAACATCATTTATAAACTTTATATTCTTTTTTTCATAGTTATTATATTTAATCTAGCTTTAACGTTTCTTATATATAATTATAAATTCCATCGCCTAAATTCGATATAATATAAAATATTATTATATCGAAAAATATTAATATTAATTCCAAATTTATTATCATATGTACTTTACACGTTTTTAATAGCTTAAATAAATGGTTTGTTATGGACATTAATTACTATAATAATATAATTTAATAGATATTCGTCTTAATTGAACTTCAAGAATTCTTTAAATATTTTCTTTTTAAATTATCTAAAAACGTACCTATTAATATTTTTTATCTTTAATTCAACTTTAATAATAATTAAATAAACGTATTAACGTCACTGAATATCAATTTTTTATCGTAATTATTAGATATATGTTTTCGTCTTTAACTTTTCGTTTATTATTCCGAAATCTTCGTTAATAGTCATTCAAACAATTCCTACTCGTTTTAAATTTGTATTATTTTTAAAATCTATTTTTCCGTAATTAAAATAATATACTTTTTTATGACGAGCTTAAATTAAATACTTACGGTTTTCGTAAATAGTCGAAATATAAGTTTTATTCATACTGTAAATATAATCAAACACGTAAGAAATTATCTAAATATATTTTATATTATATAAGAGCGATATGCAATCCTGAAGATAAATTATTAAATAATTTAAATTCAACAGATTTCAAAACCTCTCCTATTTTCTTAAAAAAACTATATAAATAACTTAATTTGTTTTAGAAAATCTTCTAATATTCGAGATTTTAATTTTGTTTTTGAACCTTTTATATATTCTTTAAAACGATATGATAAATTTAAACTTTTTTTTAAAAAAGAAATTCAAGAAAACATACATTTAAAAAATCCAATCGTCGAAAACCCTTTTTTTAATTAAATAAAACTATTACTTTTTATTGTTTAAACTTATATTATTATTACGAACTTCGTGAGCTAATTATTAACTGGTAAAGATAATATCGATCACATTTTTTCAAATTTAACGATAGTATTAAATAAAAATATATAACGCATAATCACTAAATAGTTTAATTAATTATTAAATCTAAATTATAAAAGTTTATTTTAATAACAATATTACAGGATTTTAAACAAAGAATATAATAGCTAATGACGTTTCGTAATATCAGAAATATTTTAAATAACAAATTATGAAAATAATAAACGTATATATATCATTTCTAATTTAAAGTACTTGATTAATTTAACGCTTTAAATTCCTTAAGTTCCTTAATCCTTTTTGCGTAGTTTAACAGGCTTATGATACCAAGACCTCTAAGAGCTTTAAGCCTGTCGCGTGATTTATCTTATATCGGATTTAGTTATTTTCTTATCTCGACCGTCTTTAGACCCGCTAAGCCTCTCGGATCATAACACTCCACGATTTGGCAAACTATAAAAGTTATTATTATAAACCGTTAATGTTATATATTAAAATATATAATCGAAGATAAACTATTATGTCGTTACTCTTAAACAATCTAAGTAAGAAGTTAAGACAACGAGATTGTTTAAATATATATAAAAACAGTAGCAGCTAGAACATAGATTACCTTAACTAGCTTAGATCTTGGCTAGCTTGTTTTTATTTTTAATATACTTTTATATATTACGCCAAAGCGCTAAAATAGACTCATCAAATAACGTATCCCCTTAACGAATTAATAAGGCCTAAGTTTAAGTTATAAAAAACCTTTTTATTTTATAAATGTAAGAATACAGCTCCTACGAGGCAGCGGCTGGTGTCCGACCAGCCACAGACCCACGCGCCAGTACAAATAACCATCTGGCAGCTAATAAGAAACGCCAGATAGAAGTAACCTAATATACTCAGTTCTTGGAATCTGCTTGACGACTGGTCGGAGATCACCTCACTCTAGCTCACAGCTGTCCATTATCTTATATTAAATTTCTTTTAAAATAATTAATTAATTTAAACTTATATTATTAACATAAATCCAACAAATTTAATATTTTAAATATACGTCAAATATAACTTAATACGCGTTTAAAAGATTTTTGGAATTTTTTAAATACAATGTAAGGTTAATATAGTTAGGTTGAAATTCAGGAAATTTATCAACCGTAACGTTTTTATGGCCGCAATAACGCAAATACCGCGTATATTATTTTGCCATAGGCCCTCCAAGAATAATTTAGTATGGGAAAAGCCCGTCCAGCATTGCTTTTGCCCGTACGGGCTAGCGTTATTACGTCGTAGCCATAAGAAGATTCGAGGCAGCCAAATCCGGAATGCCTTTATAGTTAAGATAATATATCTACCGGTCGAATTATTACGTACCGGACTTCTCTAATATATTTTATTTAGGAAAAACCCGTGTAATCATTTTTTTGGCCGTACGAGTAATCGTTATTGCGTTGTAGCTATAAAAAGGTTCGGAGCAGCCAAGTTCGAAACGTCTTTATAACTGCGACGTAATTATTATAGCCCGTACGAGCAAAAATATAGTTGGACGGGTTTTTTCCATATTGAATTACCCTTGAAAGGGCTATGGCAAATTGTTATATAAAATGGTTACGTTATTATAGCCATAAAAAGATTAGGGTTAGCCAAATCTGAAACGCTCTTATAGTTACGACGTAATAGCTATTACATATAATATCTTATTATGAACTTTTTAAGGGTAAATCAATATGGGAAAAATCCGTCTAATTATATTTTTGCCCGTACGAGTTATAGTTATTACGTTATAGCTATATGGGCGTTTGTTACAACCCAAGTCAAGACCAGTTGCAAAAAACGGTCGGATTTACCTAAGAAGGCCACGTGATTTGGATCTCTTTTGGCATCAAGATCCAAGCAAATCCAAATAGAACCAACCGCATCTAATGAAATTAGATCTATAACGATTTCAAGATTTAATAAAAAACTAATTGATTTATATAAGATATATACGTTCGTTATTTCTATAATTCAGGCAATAATAACTTACAATAAAATATCGCTACTTAAAATATTATTGGCATTACGAAACGTAATTAAGTTATTGTATTTATTGTTTAAAATCTTACGATATTCTTGTCAATATAAACTCGTACGACTTAAATTTAATAATTGGTTAAATCGTTTAGCTATTATACGTTGCATGTTTTTATTTAGTAATATTAATAAGTTTTAAGTGATATTATCGATAATATAATTATTAGTTAGCAGCCGACTTACGAAATCTCTAAGAAAAATATGGGTTTAAACGAGAAAAAGTAATAATTTCGTTTAACTAAGGAGGAGGTTCTTCGACGATCGAACCTTTTAATTGTACGCCTTATCGATTTTGAAAAAAAAACGTTAATTTTATTAAATCGCTTTAAACGGCATACAAAAAGCTTAAAAATAAAGGCAAGGTTCCGGATATTAATAAATCTTTTAAATTAAGCTAAATTATTTTGCTAAATTCTACAAAAAACCTAGAAGAAATTTTGAAATTTTCAAAGTCCGAACTTTTTAATAGTATTTCCATGAAGTTGCAACTGTTTTTAACGTAATACAGAATATACTTTGGGTACTTTTTTATTCGATTCGCTACGTCGACTGTACGAATGAAATTTGTAATAAAATAATTTATTAAAAATGCGGTTACTTGGCTTAAATCGGTTATAAGAAAGTTTATTACATTACTAGTAACAAGATGAAATCCTACGATAATATAACTATATAACGATTACGAATATTTCGATTAAACATTAATAAAGGTTTTCGGAATAGTAAACGAAAAAGTAAAAGCTAAAATGTAAATCTAATAATTACGGTAAAAGAAATTAGTATTTACTTATAGTAGTACGTTCGTTTAGCTAGCTTCTAAGTCAAATTGGGACAAAAGGTATTAATGGCCAAATATGTCGATAACGAGAAAAAAAGAATTTAAAAAGACTTTTTAAGATTAATTAGCCCGAATAATTATCGGATTATATCGTTACAATAATATAAATCGATAATAAATAATATGTTTAGTATATAAGAAATATTAACAGTAAGAATAATAATAAACTCCGAATTAATATTAATATTTTCTAATATAATAATACATTTTCTAGTACTATACCAGGACCTATAAAACTTGATGAAACGTATAAGCAAGATTGAAACTAGATTAAATGATTTAATTGCGACAAAATAAGATATTAGGTTCCCAAATATTAAAATATAAAAAGCTACGACAAAATAATTAAAAACCTGCACCAGACGAATAATCTAAAAACGAGTGAAGAAATATTAATAAGGAGATTAATAAAATTCGAACTCGGTATAACTAGAAGCTATTATGATAAAAATTTTAATATAGGATATAAAAGGTTAAAAGGCTAGCTCCGAAAGCGCTAGGAATATAATCATACATTTTAAAAACAAATAGTTGAAGCAATGCTAGGAGTAAATAGACGCTGTTTAATTTAAAATACTGGATCGATATAACAGAATATACGTTATATATTACAAACGACAACAGTACTTACAATATAAAGAATAAAAAAAGTTTATTTATTAACGTATTATACGTATATAAAAAAAGGAATTCGATTTTCTTAACTAAATCGACAACAATAAGATAAATAAACGGTAATATCGATAAACAAACCGTGTTATAGAATCAGTTAAAAAGAAAATAATGTTTATAAAAGGGGTTTTACTTTTATAATTGATATAATTCTTACTCCGCAAAAAGGTTCGCTTAATATATTATATTGAAAAAGAGTTCACCAAATGGAATAAAGAAATATGGCAAAATCAAAAATAATTAATATAATTCGAAAGATAAATACGCCGAGAAAAATAATAAATATAGCAATTTAACGTATTATATACAGCAATATACATATAATTTAATAAGTTCGAAAAGAATTTAAAAGAACAAGGTTATATAAAACAAAACTATAAAACAACGAAATCGAAAAGAATTAAAAGAAATTCTAAAAAAAGGCTTTAATCCCAACAATAAAAACCGTTAATAACTTTATTACTTTAGAAATACGAATCGGAACGTATTAATATGCCGTAATAAGAAATTACGGAGTTTCAAACGAGAATTATATTTTATTAAATATTGTTAATAAGCTTAAGGTATTATAAAAATATAAATTAAAGCCTTACATAATTACGAAGGCTAGAAATTATAATTTCGTTTACGATACTGGAAGAATTCAATACTAAATTAATTATTTCGAGATTTTTGTTTAAAAACGATATTAAATAGTTGTTTCGATATTGTTCTATTGAGAAATTACGACATAATCTTAGAATTATTATAAATATATTAATACGGAGTTTTAATTAACGAAAAGATTAGCTAAATAGAATTCGTTTTATATTCCGTTAATAGATAAAATAGAGAAATGAAATCTTAATATTTGATTTGAAATAGCAACAAGTACAAATATAAAGATATGATAAATACTGTAAAATTAAAAAAGCCAAAATATAAGAAGAAAAATAAACATAAAAAAATATAACGTATCATTATTATTATTAAAGCAAGATTTAAGTAATTAAATAATGATTTAAAATAACAGCTTTAAAAGTTAAAAAACTTAATTAATATATTATTATAATATTACAAATATTAGTAGTTATTTAAAAAAAACCTTAGTACGAAATTACTAAACTGTGGTAAATAGAATTATGAAATATATTTTTAAAATAAACTTATTTACTAAGTTTTATCCTATTTATAATCTTAATAAAAATAAAATATAAATATTTAGAAAAGATGTAGAAAAATCGGTTAAAAAAAGATAAATTGGATTTCTAAAATTACTTATAAGGTATTTTATTTTTTTATACTTAAAAAACTAAAAAGTTACAACTTGTAGTCAACTACAAATAATTGAACAATATTATAATTAAAATTTAAATATTATTACTTTAAATTATTAAAATACAAGACTGATTTGACGAAATTAAAGAATTTATAATATTTAACCTTAAAAATAGATAGAACCGTATAAAAATAAAGAAGAAATATAAATACAAAAAGGTTTTAGAACGAAATATAAATTATTTAAATTTTTAATTATATTAATATGATTTACGAACGTATTAATAATATTATAATGGATCATAAATTATGTATTACGAAAATACTTCGACGTTTTTATTATATTCTATTTTGACGATAGTTTTATTTATTTAGAAATAAGAAAGATGTATATAAAATACGTTTATAAAATCTTTTAAGTTCTGCAAAATGCTAAATTGTTAACTAATGTAAAGAGACTTAATTTTATGAATAAAAATAAAATACCTAGGATATATTACTATCCTAAGATATATTAAAATAAGCTCTGAAACGATTGTGATAAATATTAAATAACAAACATTAATTATAATTAAAAAGTTATGAGTGTTTTTGGATTTGTTAATGATTATCAGAAGTTTATCCGTAATTTTAGCAAAATTATCTTACGTTTAATTAATCTTATAAAATAAAAATTGAAATAGAAATTGAAATTAAATAAAGAGTTCCAAATATTTAAAGCTATAATTATTAATAAGCTAGTGTTAATTATGTGCGATTTAATATATCTCGTTAAGCTAAAAATGAATATTTCGAATTATGCGTTAAACGTGATAATTAAATAACGAAATAATTAAGATAAATTATATTTTTTTTATTCTTTACGTAAATTAAAACAGTCGAACTTAATTACGCTGTCCCGGATACGAGATTTATGGTTATTATTAAAGCTTTTCGAAATTTAAGCATTTATTTAAGACACCTTTTATTAAATTAAGATTTACACAGATTATTATATTTTTACCTATTTTATTACGACTAAAGAATTTGCAGAACGATAATTACGATACGGAAAAAAATAGCGAATTTCGATTTCGTTTTTATTTATAAAAGTTTCAAAAAAAACCGCAGACCGGATATTTTAAATAAGCGACCAAACTTAAAAAGTTTAATTGACATTAACTACATTATTTTCGACATTATTTTAAAAGGATACTTTCGTCTATATCAAATTATAACAATGCGAATTATATTATATAATATATATTATAAGTTTTTTAAAAAATATAATAACGATGTACTACAAAATAAAGATAAATAAATTATGAATTTTAGAAAAGTATTACATAAACCTAATAAGCGATATATATAAATATCAGTTATATAAATATTTAAGGATTTACACAACCATAAAACGATTTTAACGTACTTGTTTTTGTTTACAAATAAATAAAAACAGTAATTTAAACTGTTTAACAATAATAAAACTTTTATAATAAGAATAAGATATAACGATATAAGTTTTACGACAAAATCTAATTATTACTGGTTTTAAAAAAAACGTAAAACTTAATTATTATACATTTGGTTACTAAATTTCTCTTAGCTGGAAAGTCAACAATAAAAATACATTATAATAAAATTTTGATAATTATTGACAAATTTATGAAATTCTTTTATTTTTGCCCTATTAAAAGGATACTAATATCAAATAAATAGTATGCGTCTTTTTGAGAAATATCTTTAGCATATACGAATTACTATACGAGATCGTTTCCGACAAAATAATTACGTTTATTTCAAAATCTCAACAAAGCCTTATAATATAAATCGACTTAAATCATAAGTTATTTAACGTATTGAAACCTTACACAAAAGAAAAAAAATAAAAAGATTAAAGTAAATATTAAAAATATATTTGAAATATTATATTATTTATAAAAAAATAACTAGATTAAAAAGGTATTTATTATTTAATTAACCTATAATACTAATTCAATAAAAGCATTAAAACGATTGTAATAAACGTAAACTTTAAATTTATACCAGACCTTTATTAAAATGCGTACAACATATGTATTAATATTAAGATAATATTTACGTGAAAATAATTTTAATAACTAAACCAAAAAAATTAAAATAAAATTAAAATTTGTATACAGCTAAATAAGCAAATATTACAATTGGAAAAAGTTGAAAAAATAGGTTTTTAAAAAGGAAAAATAATTTATCATATTATAAAAATATTTAAATTAAAAAACCTAACAAATAATTCGATTTTAAATATACCGATCTATTTAAAATCACTTGAAAAATCTCAAAAAATAATTATAAATAAGAACTTTGTGATGGAGCTGTATGGAGCCCTATTATAGAGCACCGGACAAACGCCGGTACCAAGCAGCATTAGCGTAGCGCCTTATATGCGAACACATATAACTGTATTTTCATCTTCCTTTTTTTTCTTTAACTAAAAAATCAATTCTTATTGGCAACTAATTACAGACTGCTTAGGTAAAACCTTTTACATATTTTCTAGCTTATTATTTAGCAAAACAGGAAACGTTCGGATTTAGATATCAGGATTTTCGAACGTTCTTTACGGGGCCCAATAAAGGGCCTTTATCGACCCAGAATTATAAAGGGTATTTAGCGTTATAACGGAAACCTTAATAAGCTCGATAGCGGCGATGGAATAACATATAAGTTATTAATTCGAAAAAAATACGAAAAAGATAACCTAATTCTGTAAGCATATAAAAACGTAATATAGGGCAAATAAAAAACTAATATAAACGGCCGAATAACTTAAAAATAGCTTAATTACTTAGCAAAAGTTTATTATCCAGTTACAAATTCGGAACGTAATAACCTTTACGAATACCGACTTTTTTCGATTTAATAACAATCGGAAACGTAATTAAGTTATTCCGTAAAAACGGTTCGAACGACCGAATTAATAATAGGAGCCAAACGGAAGCCGTTATTTTGGCCGGAGAAGTTCGACGGAATAAAAAAGATATTCCTTAAATAGTACGTATTTATAATTTATAAATTTAAAATAAACGTTATGTTTATAAAAGGAATTCGTTAGTAATTTCATATTATATATGAAAGGTTGGAAATTAAAACATAATGTACGATTATTATATTACCGAAAATTAAATAACGTTTATAATTCCGTTAATTTCCTTTATATATTATACGAATAATATAATAATTAACATGAGAAGAGAAAAATAGCCGAATATTTTCAGAACTCAAGGTAAACCGATAACGCGAAATTTTTGTTATTTTATTCCTTATTCGAAAAAAAGTTAATAAATGCGGAAAAGATTACCTAATTAACGAAGGCGAAATTTAGGTTTTTAAAGACAGCATTAAATAAGAAATTTACTTAAGTTTTAATTTTAATAAATTTTCTTAAAAGTTGTAACGTATAGGTAAATAAGGTAATGGAAATCGCCGAATGTCTTACAAAAATAACGCGGTAAAAAAATAAGCAATTTTTTAATAACCCAGTTAGATAATAATAATTAAGCGAAAAATAACTTAAATGGCGATATAAATATAATAGGTATTTCGGTAATAGGACGGTAAAAGCAAAGATTTTAAACCTTATTCCTAATGCCGAAATAATATATATGATAAATAACTTAAAAGAAACGAAACGCCCGTAAAATAAAAAGCCTTTATTTATATTATGGGCGTTTTAATTGTAAGGCGAACCGCTACCCATTTTTATTAGTAAACAAGCGGTAAAAAGGGATTAATTGGTTAAAAATATATAAAAACGAAAAGTCGGAATTTAAAAACGAAAAAGGAAAAAAAATAATTTTTGAATATTAGCGCGTTCGGAAGCGAAAAGTAACTTTAGCCGAAGTAAAAATTGCGAAACAGAATATGGACGATATTTTATTTATTATTGATATATGTATTAATTAAAAAGAATTTATAAAGACTTTTATTAATTAAGAATGTAAATATTTTGCCGTAATAAATGAAACGTTCGTAAAATGTTTACGGTTACCGCGTATTTTAATAAAATTATGCGGATTAAGAAAGGTCCGAAAAAAAACCGATAACGGTAAGGAAAAATTAAGGAGATAATATCTATATAAATAAATATTAATAGTTTTAAGGCGAGGATATTTGTATATATTATTAATGGCCTTAATTACTTTTTGATTTTAAGGAAATTTTAAATACAACATTATAACGTTATATATATAACGTAAAAGCACTTTTTGACGGTAAGCATAGTAAGTCGTATAAGGGTTTACGAAAAAAAATACGAGATTTAAAAAAGTAACGTGCAAATAATTCGCGAAATAAAAAAAATTTTCAATTATTGCTTTCGGGGCGGAATTTCAGAAATTGAAAAAAGTTAAACGGACCAAATAAAAGATTTAATTGTTTTTAATTATTTTGGCCAATATTAATAAGGCGTTAACGCCTAAAAAAATAGAGGTTAACGAAAAGTTTTCGTTTAAATTAAAAGCGTTTTGGAAGTTATTTGATAAAAAATTAGGCGACGCCTTATTTTTACCCCGCCCCAAAATGGATTATGCGATTTTATTACGTAAAGATAAAGCAAAAAGGGAAATGCCAATATTATAGGGGTCTTTGTATAATATGATTAAGGATGAGCTGTTAGCCTTAAGGAAAACCTTAACGGAGTTTTGGATAAAGGGTATATCCGTGTAAATAATTCGCCCGTAAAGGTTTCGGTTTTATTTATAAAGAAATCCGGAGAAAAATTACGTTTTTGTTACGATTATCGGGCGTTAGATGTAATAACCGAATAAGACCGTTATTTTTTATTCCTTATTTCGGAAATCTAAAAGTTATTTTTTTACGTTAAATAATTTATGAAAGTAAACGTTTAAATAACGTTTTATAAAATTAGGATTAAGGAAAAAAACGAATAAAAAACGGTATTTTAAACGCGTTTCGGCTTATACGAATAACTGGTAATACCGTTTGATTTATGCGGAGTTTCCGCAATTTTCCAGCGATACGTTAACAAGGTCCTAAGAGAATACATTAACGTTTTTTACTTAACGTATATAGATAATATCTTTATTTTTTTTTCCAGATCTAAGAAGGATTATAGGTAAAGAATAAAAAAGGTTTTAAGCCGTTTAGGAAAAGCGGATTTAAATTTAAATATTTTTATGTACGAATTGGCCGTAAAAATAATAAAATATTTTGAATTTATTATAAACGTTAGGAAAGGGATACGAATAGACCCCGAGAAATTACGCACGATTAAAAAGTGGGAATTTTTTAAAATATTTAAAGAAATCCGAAGTTTTTTAAGGTTCGCAAATTTTTACCGCGATTTTATAATTTATTATACGGATATATCGGTACCGTTAATAGTTTTAATCCGGAAAGGAATTTTATATTACTAAGGAAATAAAAAGAAAATAACGTTCGAACGTTTTAAAAACGCCTTTATAACAGAACCGATTTTAGCGTAATAGCATTCCGAAAAACTTATAATATTAAAAGCAAATTTTTAAAAGTAATATGCGGAAATTATTTATCTTAGGTTAATAAATTAGAAATATTATAGCCGGTTATTTATTGTTTTAAAAAACTAAATCCCGTTAAAATTAATTACGAAATATATAATAAAAGATTTTGAACGATAATAAGCTGTTTAAAAATATAAGATATGGAATTATATAACGTAATAACCCTATTTAAGATTATTACCGACCATACAAATTTAAAATATTTTATAATTATGAAAAAATTAAACGAATTTTAAATAAAGTAATTAAAAGATTATTTCATTTTAATTTTTATTTCGAATTCCGTACTAGCCGTTTATATATTAGGGCCGATATATTTTTATGTAAAAATCAAAATATGTCTATAAAAAAAACAATAATTAGAAAACCGTACGAAAGTTTTATTTAATAAAAGATAAATAATTATTTACTTTATTTATGAAATATTGGAAATACGTTAAAATATAATAATAATTATTAATAATAAAATTAAAAATAATAAATTAATTTAAAAAACGTAAATATTTTTGTATTACGAAAACTTTCAAAAACGTTAAGATATAACGTTAAAGCATAATAAAAATTACGATTAAATTATTGAGGTTATTATAAAAAAGGAATATAATTTTCTTACAGCATTCAAATTATTAATATTAATTACGAAATATATTTTGGATATTAAAGGGTTTTTTTAATTTCGGGAACGCCTTTAAATCTTAAATTAGAAGTTATTTAGAATAGTTTTAATATAAAATATTTACGATTTTTATATAATAAGTTACCTAGGTAAAAAGATTACGATAATGGTATTTTCGAAAAGCTTTTTCTAGCCGTATATATATCGTATAATAAGGTAATTTTGCAAAACTTACGATATATATAGCTATAAGAATATATAAAAGATAAGAAAAAAGGGCTATTAAAGTTACTTCCGATTTTCGAACGATTTTATAGCGAATTATTAATCGATTTTATAATTAACCTATTAATCGTTTTTAAGCATAACTTATATTTCTTAATAATTATAATAGATTAAGTATTTGAAATAATAAATTTAAAAGTAATATATACGATAAACGTAAAGATATATACGGAAATATTGGTAAAAATATATTAGAAATTTTATATTTTCTTTAAGGTTATTATAAATAATAAAGAAATTAATTAGTTTAAAGAAATTGTGGATTAAATTTTATAAATTAATAAGAATAAAGTATGATTTTCTTATCGTATATTACCCAGAAACCGATAATGTTAGAGAAAAGGTTAATTAAAAAATATTAATTTATTTACGAATTTTCGTAACGTATTTATAAGAAGAATAAAATAAATTTCTTCCGGGAGTAATATTTGTAATTAATAACTGAAATATGATTTTAATAAAATTAAGGTTTTTTTCTGTTTTATAAGTATTAAATTAATCCGATTCTCTTAATAAACGGTAATTTAATAATTAAAAGAATTTACGTATAAAAGCGGAAAGTTTTATTAAAAAATTACGAAAAAATACGGAATTTACTTAAGCCGTAATGGCGGCGGCCTAATAAACCTAGGAGGAAATAACGAATAAATATTGTTTTTTTACCGAAAAATACGAAATTAAAAATAAAATCTAATTCTTTTTGAAAAGATATCGTTATTTTTGGCTATCGAAAAAGCTAAGATAGCTTTAAACCAAGTATTACGTAATTTAATTAATTAGTTTTTACGTTATTAAACTAAATATATTTTAAAAAATTTATAACCGCTTTTACGTTAATTTATTAAAGCGTGCAAACCGTAACTTTTTACCGTCCCAAATTAACGTAAATATGTAGCTTATTTTTATTATTTTGTAAAAAAATAATAAATTAAGATTTAAAATCTAAAATATTTTTGAATCCCGGACTAAAAAAAATAAAAAAAGGTTTTATACGCCAAATTTTGGTAAAATAATTAAATTACGTAAAACCCATTTAGGAATTATTCGAAAAGTTTATAAATACGGCGGCTTTATAATAATTCGAAAACAAATATGACAATATAACTATTAATAATGGATTTTAAATTTAACATCTTATTCGAAAATAAATAAATAAAGGTTTAACTTAAAAGTACCGGCCGGATAGCGCGTAAACGGTATAAAATATTTAAAGAAACCGCTTAAAAATAACTTTAAATAATTTACAAATATATATTAAAATAATATTTTTATTATTTACAGGCAAAATATGTTGAGAAATAATTAAGAATTATAAAACTAATATACCGATTACGAAATTATTTAATTATTTTTAAAAACTTATAAACTTAACGATTTATTTTACGAATTTATAATATTAATACTGTAGGGAAATTTCGTATTTAAAACGCGCAATTATTTGGCTTTATTTATATTAAATTTTAATAAAACCGGAACCTTTTTTTAATTACGTAAATTACGACTAGGAAACTTTCGAAAATATTAGTAATATAATTATTAACGGTTATTAATTTAACTTATAACGTAAGTTAATAAATAACGTAAAAAGAGTACGGAAATATCATAAATATTTTTATATAACGGAATTTATTATTTTTATATTTAGAACCTTTTTTTTACGGGGTAAAAGAATTAATCAAACCGGTACCTTAATTTATATATAAATAACGTATAGGCCAGAAATTAAAGATATAAATTTATTTCGGAACGAACGATATACGAAAATTTAAAATACGAACGTAAAATTTCGACATCCGCCTGTTTTTAAATACGGATAACTGTTAAACCAAGGTTAGCGACAAAAAAATAATATAAGAGGTACGTAAGGAAACCGAATTTATTAGGGTTTTGGTAATCGTAATTAAAAATATGTGAGATAACGAAGGTGCGACGCTAGCCACAATACAAAAAGGTCAGCAATTCCAAACCCCCAATTGGGGTTTGGACACCTTAATCCACCTTATAAGGACTAGCTGTGCATATCATCACAAAATAATTTTGCAAAACGTATTAACTGTTTAACGAAATTTGGAAATATTTACGAATTATACGGATATTACGTTAAAAAATATATTAATAAAAAATAAAAAAGATATTTATTTCGGGATATTTATAATTATAATTAATATAAGTGTAATAACGGACCGCTTTTTCATTTATAATAAGACGTATTTTGGAAATAGCGAATAAATAACGTATAAGCAAATTATATATTTTGTTAATTTAAATAAAACGCGTCCGGGTTTTTGGCAAAACGAATTATATAGGTAAAATAAGGCATATTACGAATACGGATAAAATATTTGTCCAGGACGACGCAAATACGTAATGTACGAAAAGTTTTAGCGGATTCCGACTTCCTAAAAAGATCCGAAAATATGAGAACGTCTTTTTTACGAGGTATTTTGGCGGCGTTATAACGTATTAATTAGTTTTTAAGGCGTTATAAAATAATGTATAAAAGATTATCATAGATATTAATAAAAGTTAATTTACTGAATTAAGTCATTATTATAAAAAAATTAAAATAAATAAAAACGTAAACGCGATTTTATATATAAACTTATTTAACGTATAATTAACTTATAATTAATTACTTAAGTTAAACCTAATTCGGAAATTAATAAATTTCCGAATTTCGGATTAATTAAAAATTAAGGATTAATGCGATTATTAATTTTGCGATAAGTTAACCCCTTTTGGGAAAAGTGGAAGGTAATTGTCAGCTAGCCAGGTGTGCTATAGCACACCAAATACGGAAAGGTCACCTTCTGATCGGAACATATATACTCCGTTGCTAAGCTACACAAAAGTGGTACGCGTTGCGAGAACGTACGTAATTAGCTGAATATAATAATATAACTAATATCCCTTATATTTGACAATTAAGAAATTTATTCGTTTAAATCGTATATATATTTATTAATCAGTTGTTATTAAGACGGAATAGGCTGTATATTAGTAATAATTATCAATATATTCCAATATTAATAATAGCGACTGTACAGTTAACGTCCTTAGTTATTTATAAAAAACCTAAGGACTAGGACCGTTTTAATAGCGAACTCTAATTTAAAACGTACGCGTTTGATATTTAGCACTTTATCGATTTTAATTAATTATTTCCGTAGCCTGTTAAACTAATAAAACCCGACATAACTTTTAATCCCAAAAGATAAATTCGCCATACGGCGCGTTCTAACATCTCATTATCGTCTTTATCGTTCGAAAAAATTACCGAAAAAATTAATCTTACAGAATATTTAATAAATACTTTTAAAATAACGACCGAAAGTAAATAAACCTATAATCAGAATTTTAAGGCATATATTTATAAGGATCGCAAATACGAAACCTTCCGTAAGAACTATAACGATTTTACGAAATAAGTCCTAAAGTCGGTATCTTTAATAATTAAAAAAACGAAGTTTCTCCTTGGAAAAAAATTACGGAAATGGTACGCCAAGTTAGTTAAATTAAGCAAGGTTTACGATAGTAAGCTTTTAATTAATATTTAACGAAAATACCGCGAACGATTAAAGTAAGTTTTGAAATCGGAGAAGAAATTAAGCGAATAAATTATAAAATAATAGGAAATTATGGCTCTGAAATAGTAATACGGTATTCCAGAAATGAAAATAACGATTATATAGGTTAACGACTTATATACGGTATTGGCCCTTATTATAAGGATTTGGATAATTATCTTTTATATAGTAAAAAAAGTTAAAATCGATAACGGGTCGATTAGTTATCAGAAAATGGCTGCTAGCTTTTTGGACCACTGGAACATAACCTATTAACAACTGTTAAGAAGTTTTAAGGCAGTATTTCCGACTTTTTACGGGGCTCCCGCAGACTTTATTAATCAAAACGATGTTAATTAGAACGAAGCCCAATTTATTAACCGATAGCTACGGGATAAAGCCCTAGGGCGAATTCTAAAATAAGGCAGCCGTAAAGGTTTATATTCGGACCGAAATGGCAGTAAACGGAAACGTAACGAATCGGATACCTAGGGTACTCGTTATAAGGCTTGTATATACCTTTATTACGGATTACTCCAATATTATTATGCTTTTCTTAATAAAGCCCCAGAAAACTTCCGCTTTAACGAAGCCATAACCGTTTATATAAAGGATAGGATAGTTTTTGATTAGTCCTTAAAGGAAAAGATTAACCGGCTATCGAAAGGCATGGAAATATTAATTGTTCAAAAGACGGAATAACTCTCAGAAAAAAATAAGACGGATGTTAACGTACTTTTTCATTAATTACGTACACGGCATAATAAACGTTTCGTTTTATCCCTTAAAAAATTCCTTTATCTTGGATTTAGGATTAACGATATATATATTTAATGTAATTAATATGTTTAACTCTAGACCTACTATATAAAACGACGGAATATACGTAAGTAATAATTTCGTTCCGATTAGTGTTTATAAAAAGATAAATATATTAATTTAAAGTTCTAACGATATAAAGGCGTTACGGTTATACGATATAGCCTATTATAAAAATTTTGCGTATAATTTGGTATTATTCCGATAATTTCCGAAATACAAATATTAATAAAATAAAAACAAATTAATAATTATATTCGAAATAAATATAATTAAATTTTTATTATATTAACAAATAAGTTTAATTAATTCGTTTTCGAAAATATCGATATAATAATTTTTAACGTAATATTTATAACTTATAAACAAAACGTTAATTTAAGGATTGTAAAACTATTACGTACTGGCAATAGGACCATATAGCATTTACGTTTAGGTTATTTAAGCCCTAAAGTAATCGCTTAATTTCCGTCTTATTTAAAAAGGGTGCAATTAAAAGGCCTTATAACGGTCGAATGCGAAGTCTGCGGCAAAATAAAAGCTAAAAGACAAATACGTCGCATACCGAAAAAAGAAACTTCCCGATTAGGCCAAAAAATAACCGTCGACTTTACGGATTTCGAGGGAAATCCAGAAAAATACAAATATATAATATTCGTTACCGATAAGTATTTAAGCTATATTTAAGATATTTATTTTAAAAACCGAAAACAAAATACCTTAATTAATATATTGCGATATTTTTTAAACGTTTTTAAAAACCAAAATAAAGTTCTTCCGTAAGTAATTAAATACAATAACGAAATCTTAAAAATTTATTTATTTCGAAATATACTATTGTCGCCTTTTTTTATTATTAAATTAAAGCTTTTAATTTTTTATACCTAAATTTAAAACAGGGATACAAAACATTAAAAGGGTATAATTAAAAAAACCACCGTAATAAGAAAAGGCGTTAAATCTTTATTATTTTTAATCATATATATTTTCAAAATAATAATATATTTATATAACCGAACGCTTAAATACGCTTTATTTTGGCAAATTCCGTATAAGGCTTATTATATTTATCTGGTGTATAAGAACGGTATAATAATATTTAATTATAAGCCTTAATAAACTTACTTACGAATTTACGGTTATATGGTTTATATTATAACGAAAACCGTTATAAAGAAAACATAAAGGCTTTAAAAATTAAATCCAAAAATTTAGATCGGTTACTTTATCGGTTACCGATCAACGAATATTTATGAAATTTGGAACCTTTTAACAAATAAGGTTATTATCATTCGAAACGTATAATTTAACGAAAAGGTTACTTTTTTAAAGGATATTAAGGACTTTAAGGACGAACTTTTCCATATTAACGAAAACGAATTATAACGCATTTTTCGATAAGTATTTATACCTGATTAGGTTACAAATTACCTAAATATATATATATAAGAAAAAAATGAAAACCTGAACGGAATAATTTAAATACCGGTTAAACCGGAAATTATGGCATAAAACGGTATTGGCGTAAAAAATATATAAAATAAACAAAAACAAATTTGTTCGCAAAGGATTAATTACCTTTATATAACCGCTATGTTCGAGTTATTCCTATCCCTTAAATCATTTTTCCCTTAACATTTATTTTAATAATTGTTACGATTATTATGCCGACGGAAGAAATAAAGATAGCCTTAAGTTTTTGTCCTATTGTTTAACCCAGAGTAACAATAAAAAACGAAAATATCTTACGGTTAGAAAAAGGTTCACTGTACATTCCGTATCGAGAGGATAGTTTTCGATATAATTACAAAATATAGGAAGCCACGTTTAACGCAAAATAAAAAGCCCATTTTATTGGTACGATCGATAACCGGCCGATAAACTGCGAAAATTTAAGGAAATTAATAACTCGAAATACGCGTTATTTTGATCAAAAAGGTTTTAATCTATTAGCATATAAAAAGATACCTAAGTCGCAAAACCGGATATATAGGCGTAATTTACTTTTACTATCGCGAAAACATAAAAAGCTAAATATATATTTATTAAAATAAAGGTTTTTAAAAGCCGAAAAGGTTTACTTATAAAGTTATAAAAATATATAATCTTAGGAAACCGTTAATTAATCTTTTATTAAAAGAAAACAGGTTTTAGGATAAATATAGGTATACGTTTATAAATTCGATAAGGACGGTTAGCTGCAAAAATACAAAGTATAATTTGTAATACGTAATAATTAACAGTTAAAAAACGCGTATAATAACATATATACGTTTACGTTTGCCGGAAAATCCTTTTAAGCGTTAATCGTTATTATAACTCGATTTAATTTGGAACTTAAATAATATAACGTTATTAACGTTTTCGTTTACGCGAATCTCTTTTACGACGTATATATAAAAATGCCCCCAAGATATTTATATCGTGGCAAAATCCTACGGATCAGAAAAGTCTTGTACGGCTTAAAGGAATTACCGTTACTATAGCAGAAAAACCTTATCAGTATTTTGAAAGACGTAGGATTTAACCCCGTTCCTTATAAGCCTTGCTGTTTCCTTTATTAAGAGGTACTTTTTTTTACGTTAATAATATTATCGTAACGTACTGTAAAAAAAGCCAATACTTCGTTAATTAGGCAATTTAGTAAATTAAGAAACGGTATATCCTTATAGGGGGTAAAAACTTTTAATAGTTTTTCGGTATCGAAATAATTAAATATTATGTTAAGCGAAAACTTTAATTATCTTAATTTAATTTCATAAATAAGTTAATTAACCTTATCCTCAAAAAACGTTTAAATAATCTTCTAAATATGCTAATTACTGCCGTTAAGTTATTGTTTAAGCTTGATTTAACTAATTTAAATTTAGTTAATAAATACCAAAAAAATAAGTTCGATTTTGTACGTAACTGTTAATACCCGACCCGATATATCCTTTGCTATATTCCGATTAATACGATTTAATTTAAACCTTAATACCGTATATTACGAATCGGCCGATTAAATCATATTATATCTAATGGGTACCAAAATATAGGTTTTGCAATTCTGCGGCAAGAATTCGATAAATATATAAAACGACGTTTTTTTCACGGATAATATTATCGATTAAACAAATTCCCAAATATATATTATTAAACTATTTAAAGGAATAATCGGGTAAAAAGTAAATTAACAAAAAAAAGTAATTATTTTTATAACCGAAACGGAATTGTTATTTTTTGCGCAGGCCGCCAAAAAAGTCCTTTTTATTTTTTATTAATTATAGATCTGGGAATTAATTTAAAAACAAAACCGCTACATATATGGTACGATAATTTGCAAATTATACGGTTAATTAACGCAAATATCGTCGTTTTCATAACTAAATTACGACATATTAATATATATAATTATTAACTGTAAAATATAATAAAAAATAATTTGATTAAAGTGGATTATATATTTACAGGTAATATACTAATAAATGGATTAACGACAGCCTTATTACGAAAAGCTTTTAGGCATTTTAAAAAATAACTAGGACTAGTAAATATTACAGAAACCTTCGAATAACGGAAAAACATTTTACGGGTGATTTTAAAGAAAAGTTTAACTGATTAGGAGGATTTAATTGCCGGAGGAGAGGATGAATGGATAACTGCAGCTTTAGGAAGTGGTGAAAAATAATAATCAACGCCCTGAATGCTTTAAGGCGTTAAGGGGATGTGTCAGCTAGCCAGGTATGTTATAACACACCAAATACGGAAATGTCACCTTTTGATCGAAACATATATACTCCGTTGCTAAGCTATACAAAAGTGGTACGCGTTGCGAGAACGCACGCAATTAGCTGAATACAACAACACAACTGATATCCCCTATATCTGACAGTAATATAATAGGGCTATATGGAGCCCTATTATGGAGTACCGGATAAACGCCGGTACCAAGCAGCATTAGCGCAGCGCCTTATATGCGAACACATATAACTGTATTTTTATTTTCCCTTTCTTTTCTTTTTAGCTAGAAAATAAACTCTTATTGGCAACTGATTGCAGACCGCTCAGGTGAAGCCTTTTACAACTTTTACCAAAAATTTAAATTCTATTTTGTTTTTTATATTTTTTATTTAAATTAATGGCGGATATTATTTAAGTACGAAAGAAATAAAATAATATAAAAGTAAAAAACGAAATTATATACGAAATAAAAAA
Source organism: Monosporascus cannonballus (assembly GCA_004154925.1). Classification (NCBI taxonomy): domain Eukaryota; kingdom Fungi; phylum Ascomycota; class Sordariomycetes; order Xylariales; genus Monosporascus; species Monosporascus cannonballus. Next base: position 55,773 of record QJNS01000141.1, on the reverse strand, counting down.
ATCCTCGATATGCGAAAGAAAAACGGACTTATGCAATATTGAATTAAGTAGAAAAATTATCTGGATTCTAAGAACATCTAGAAATCTGCAAAAAACCTTATAAACGCTCAGCGCCTGTTACGGAACTTTCACTAGCGATATCGGGGTCGCTGATAATAGCTTTCCAATTAAGGTCCTTAAAGATTAATTAAAAGGATTAACGAGAAGCGCGGCTATAGCAGCCTCGGTTTCTATACGCTTTTATTCCTCTAGTTCGTCTATTAACCAAAGCTCGCGGCTGATAATTTTAATCTTTTTATCGTAAAAAAACTTTTTTTTAACGTTGCAAACGAAAAAAACGACCGATAATGTCGTTGATGTTACGCTATTCGCGTACTAGGTCCTTTTTTATTTTCTTTTAAAGCTGTAAAAGAATTTCCTCGACGATAGTTTTTTTTCGATTTAAGCGGTTTTTTTTTCTTAATACGATGTAAAGAATCGATTAGAACGCCGAAACTATCGCAGCGACGACGGTTTTTAATATATTCGTTGCAGTAATAAATTTCTTCAATTATTTAATATTTGGTATCATTTTCGAAATACGGCGTATGCGGTATTATTTTAAACCCAAATTTAACAATATAAAAAATCAGAGATTTTAAACTTTTCTTTAATTAGAACGATTGCGAAGTTTGCGATTAATAATACGACTTATTATAATAAAATAAGATTTTCTAAAAAAGAAGTTTTAAGGATAAAGATTTGAAAAAAAGGAAAATCGAGTTATAAATTAAGTTAAGACCGGTCACAACAAACGGTCGAATTTACGTAAGAAAGTTAGAAACTTTTGATTTCTTTTAGCGTTAAGATCTAAGCGAATTGAAATAAAATTAATCGCATTGAATAAAGTTGGATTCGTAATAATTTTAAGATCTAATAAAAAACCAGTTAACTTATATAGAATATATACGTTCGTTGTTTTTATAATTTAGATAGTAACAGTTTGTAATAAAATATCGTTACCCAAAATACTATTAATATTGCGAAACGTAACCAAATTACTGTATTCATTGCTTAGAATCTTGCGATACTTCTGTTAATATAAACTCGTACGACTCAGGTTTAATAATTGGTTAAACCGCTTAGTCGTCACAGCGTTACGGTTGGAAAATATATATAGAACGGAAATTTTAATTTATTTTCTTAATATTTTTATCAAATTATCTTTCGATTGGAAAATTCTATATATTTAAATTTCTTTTTATTTTGTAATAAAATTTCGTTATTATTATATTTACAAATTTTCAAAATGGATTTTTAAATGTTTATATGGAAATATATAGAACGGAACTAAAAAATCACAACTTAATATTAGGCCTTATTTTGGAGGTTTTGTTATTTTTGTAGGTTTTTTACAAATTAGATTAACGTGGTACTAAAAGTTACTTAGCTCCAGCTGCGCCGCAGGTGCAGCCATAACCTCTAAAATAGAGCCTGATTTTAATGAGACAAGACATACGGATATCAGATATACAAAACGCAGTTTCTATTAGCCGCTACCCTAAATAAGCCAAGACCTGGCTAAGTTAAGCCAAGTTCTGACACATATGCAGTCCCACTCTTGAGGTGTATGCGTCTCCAGAGGCCAGCATGAGAGGAAGTAAGAACGGGATTCAAATCGTTGGGGAGCTCCACTCAGCGAGCACGCAGCAGAAGATGTTCAAACGTGCAGCGCGGGTTGTACGAAACACTTCCTAAGCTCACTAGCACTACACTTGCCCTGTTCAGTTCATCCTACTCTTTTCTTTTTAGCTGAACAGTGGAGCCAATAGGTCTACCAGCTGCTCTTTATCAGCCGGGCGCATCCCATCATTTCAAGCGCCCGGAATCGGTCTGGGAGAAATCCGGAATGGCCAGGTGGAAACCGCCCACTCACATATGACCTGAACGGCTGGGCCACGCGAAAGGCCCCAATAGGGCGATCGCAGCTTCAGCCTCCTAGCCCAGGGCCTCCATTAACTAGGGCTCCTACAGCCTCTTTCTATTGTTCTGCAGCATCATTGGCGCGTGAATAGCATCATCGCTTTGTCCCATTGCCGTCCATGCCACAGTCAGAGCAGCTCATTAAATTAGCTCACTTTACACTACACAACGCAAATAGATGCAATCAACTAAATCCTTATAGAAGCATGTTCCAATATGCGCTATACAAGTTCAATGCGCTGTATATGTATGAGGTCCTGACTTCACACACTGAAGCATATAGCTGAAGGAAGATGATTTATCAGGTTGTTGACCTGTCAGACCTAGTAAGCCAGTCAGCACTAGCGGGAATTACTTCCTGTACCCCTGGTACCTTTTTCTCCCAGCTCCACCTGTATTTACCTGTATAAAAGGAGGGTTCGCTACCTTCACTTTCTGGCTAGGACCTTCTAAAGGAAAAGGCAACCTGTTAATACACTTTTCTTCAGTTATATGCTTCTGTGTGTGATGTCAGGGTCTCACATGACCTCTAGGAGGTCCTAGATAGGAAGTGAGGGTGGCAAAGCCTCCTTAAATACATGTAAAAAGTGGTAGCTAGGAGAAAGGGGTACTGGAGATACAAAAAGCAATCCCCACTAGCAACTGACTAGCTAAGCCATTGCGTTGCTAGGTCTGACAATATGGGGGTAGTTTGAAAAGCCTGTTTTCGACTGTGATACTTTGGTTACTTTCTGGTTAGCTTCTCAGAGCTAAGCGAAGCTTTTCCTGATAATTAATCGTACCAATTTCTGAGAACAAGCCGTCCTATGAATCAAAAGGTGTGAATTCGGATATCCACCTGCCCTGTGAAGCCTGAGCTGGAAGGTATCAAGCAGTGTGCCCTGACTACCGATCCCTACCTCCAACTCGCATTATAAGCTCGGATCTCTAATCGTGTGTAAGATCGTGCAGGCGGTATGGACCAGCGTACAAAGAGTGCCCATTCGGCTACTCAATAGTGGTTTTAGATATAACCACCCAAGGCGTATCGGTTTTCCAAATGGCTTGATCCTACGCGGAACAGCGCTCCCCCTCCACTCAGCTCATACACAACCCTGAAGGCCCAAACCCCAAATCTATGACTACTCTCCCTTCTCCGCAGCGAGCCTCACGAGATCCCCATCCATCAGCGGCTCCCGTTCAAAGCCGTGGATGACCTGGTCGAGCATGACACGCGCGAGGTCAGTAACGGCGATGGGCCGCATACCGCTGACCCAGTAGACGAGGGACCCCAGCGCGGCTCGCAGTGCGCCGCCACCCGCGAGGATGAGCCCCGGCTTCGCGGCACAGGCCTCGACGCCGTCGTGCGCAGCGGCGTACGCAAGAACCTGGTTTTCTGTCTCGCCCTGCACAGTTCGGTGGAGGTTGGGTTAATGGAAGGCACTCGTAGCTACATAAGTGTACTGCGTAGGTTTTATTTGGGCAGGGGTGAAAAGCCAAAGTGAGATGAAGATACATAATGCGGGTGACAGACGACGATCATGATGGGAAGCTAATGGACAGATGGACGGCCGACTAACCCGCAAAAGTGAGTACTGCGGCATGAAGCGCGGCTTCTTGGTCTGGTCGCGCTCGGCCGCCGACCCGCTCGCGTAGAGGAAGCGAAACGGCTGCGCGGGCCCCGCTTCGCACAGGGCAGCCAGGCCCGCGAGCGTGCTGGTGTGGCAGACGCGCTTGACGACCTCCCAGTCGTATCCGCGAGACTTGGCCGGCGTGATGGCGACGGTCCTGCATTTTGTACGTAGCGTACCTAAATCAGCACCGTGACAACTTTTTACGACTTGACAATCGCATGGAGGTACAGGAGAGGAATAAGTACCATAACATAAATTTTCGAGAAGAAGCAGGAAATTAAAAGAAAATAAGAGGTCGAAAAGAATTTACCAAATACAAGCATGCGCCCCCACGAACTCCCTCCTCACGTCCTCGGAGTACTCGGCGTAATCCGCGATCTTGACGGCGCGGAGTTTCGAGGTGTCGGCTCCGGGCGGCAGGGTCTCTGGAGCGGGGATGGAGACGGGACTGCGGGCCAGCGCAACTACGGAGGTGATCTCGGGGCGCGCGAGGCTCTGACGTACAACCTCTCTGCCAACGAAGCCGGTGGCGCCCGTGATGACGAGCTTCATGGCGGTTTCTCCTATGATTATTGCTCTGCGTCACATTTATATAATTGAGGTAGCACTGCGCGTGGGACCTCTGATGTGGGGAAGGAATTTCGATCGTGGTAGTGAGCGACTTGCAGTTCTAGCGTATTTATGCGTACTGTCTAGGTCCGTGACCGGGGAGGGTCTAAGGGAATGCAATGCCGAAATCGGGGGCTGTGCGCTGTGATTTGGTTGCTTGCGTCTGATGTCGTTAAATGCACGGACTCGGGTCTCGCTCACGAGGGAGATACACGGAGATAAGTGGACTTTAAGCATAATCAATTTGGAGAAGCCGGCCAGTAACAAATTCAACGCCCTAAACTCATCCAATTCATTGTGCCAATGCACACCCAACAAGCAGGTCCATCACTGTACCGGCTCTACCCACCGGCCATGGTTATCGCGACGAAACACGGGGGCAAGTTGATCGCTACCCCGCCCCGCATTGAGGTTGCCAACACTCGTACCACCGGTGCTATTGGTCAGGGGGCTCGTTAAGGTCATGTGGAACAGAGAAGAGACGGCACTCAATACGTTCATAGTCTGGCCGGCTCCCGCGGTTCCGCCGTTCAGCCCACCCGTGCATTGGTTCACCGCTACCTGAGCCGACTTCCTGAGGACCCGCAGGATCCTGTCCGCGGTGAAAAGCGTCACCAGTGTCGTCTTCGTCATCCAACGGTGATTGTAGCCCCTGAAGCTCGATATGGCCGTGGTACAGGTCTAGTGCAGTGCGCGCGCTACCTCGGTCGCGACGGCATTCACGAAAAACGTGCGGAGAGTGCCTTCCATGAGCCCACTGACCCGCTCTTGCCACCGCAACACAGAGTTAGTAGGTTTACTTTCGAAATACTTGACCGCATAGAGATGAGGCGTGAGACATATGTAAGGTGCCATTAACCACGAAGGCTTCGTGGGGGAACTACTGCTAGGGAGAAGGAAAGGGAGGGAACATCTCCCGGGATTGCTTACAAGTTGTCTGCCGTTCGTATAATTATACATATGCGCAGCACCTAAGAGAAACACAGCGCTGTTGTACGAGAACTGAGCTCTGTTGATGTCGGTATAATTATGTTGAACGTGCCCACCATCATAAGTATTGTAGTCGTCCATTAAACCAACACCCCGTACCCAACAGTGGGTATATGTTTTTTGGTTGTTTGGAAATTCTAATTCAGGGAGTGGGTAAATTCAGGAAGTGAGGGAGTAGGCACTATCCAGCTGTCTAACACCTGAAATTTATAAGGCATTCAAATTACATCATGAGCGAAGGCATCGCCTATATTCAGCCTCAGAAGCATCAACGACAATTCTAATTGCTATTACACGACCTGATATCCTGTCCTGCCCGTGTCGCAAACTTCAATTGGACACTAGGGATTTGTACGCTTAAGTAGTACATACATAACCGTATGTGGGAAACGAACTGTTCAGATAAGCTTTCGCATCTCGATTGCTTTGTTTGGCAATGAGACCCTGCCCACTTAGCCAGTGGGGCCAGTCCCAGTGACAGCTTGGCATGGGGAACCCGGACCAGACTAGGCACATCGACCATAAAAGGTCCATCATTGTGGTGGTACAATGGGCCGATCAGGTGCTGTAATCAGTTCGGTACGTAAGTACATAACGCTACACGGGATTTAAAATAGATACCGTAGTACAAACCTTGTCAGGAATTGCCAATTACGGGTCCGGGTCAAGCAGGGAGCGGCTCTTCTGCTTTATTGCATAGAGTGTCTTGCTGCATAATTATGTTCATTCTACATGCACGTAGCAAGCCAGTATTGATCCTCGCCAATTATAGGATCATCTATGACAGAGAGTCATGTACATTTACCGAATGAGATAAGGTAATATAATACTATTATCTATGAGATACAATGTTCTCAGCGCTCGAATTCCTCTATGCAATACACGGCATCTAGTTGTAGTCTGCTATCATGCCCAACCGCTAATAGGTCAGAGGTGCAAACAGTCTGCCATGACTGCCTGAGAAAATTTTTATAGCTCTAAATCTTCAAGATATTAGATGATATATAGTCAAAGGGCTAAATATTAGGGGCTCAGTTGACGAGTGATCTCTGTCAAGGTGCCTTGGTGCATTCCCAGGGAATACAATATTCGTGAAATGTCTGAAAAGGAGCGCATCCTCTGAGGGACAAGGGGTCAGTACCCTGAAGAATATTCCACGGAATTTAGTCCATCAGGAGGAATTATGCAGCAAGGAACCGAGAGTTTTATGGCTAATATCATTTGGTAGTTTGGTTGTTCATGGTAGCTAAAATTCAGTAACGCTAGTCTTCTTCCAGCCCAACTATTCTTGGAATCCTCCTCTTCATGGAATCCAATATCCGCTGCCACGCTTCGTAGGATCGCTAACGTCCGCTCGTACATTGCCCCCCTCTTGGTGTATCATGCATCTCAGCGTAAGTACCACCTTAATCGGGTCCGCCACAGCTGGACCAAATACAGCGCGTTCTCTACTAGTTTGCTGTCATGGGAAAAATGAGAGCCTAAAGGGCTCCAATAAGACACCGCTGGTGAGCCCCACCAGGTAATATAAAAAGGGTTTCAATCAGCTTAAGTGGCTTGGAAAGATCTTTCCCTCCCTAGAGTCAGAATATAGCCTCAAATCTCTTCTGTGACATTTGCAGTGTCGAAGACAGGTTGGAAAACTTGCTATATTTCATACCTAGTGGTCGGGTTGACTGTCTGGAGACTTTACAATTATATATAGGTATAAAGATATAGGTCGCCTTTCCCCTATTCTAACTATATCCCAACAGGTAATTATAGGTAAATCATGCCGCACTTAGCGTTATATACAAGATTATTAACCATGGAAAATGAGAGAGTAAAATTCACAGACCCCCAGGACAATACGAGGTCCATCCTGCTATAAAAAAGGGGAGGAGAGAGACAAGTAGTTAGTACCCCGGATGTAAGCCATTTGAATGAGTGTCTAGTGGGCGAAGCCCCTCGCGGGTCTGAAAGCTCGGTGGAACTCCTGGGCAGATACCTTGCAGAAAAGAAAGGTCGGCCTATGAGTATGAGATAAATGCCCCTGAAACGGAGGGCTCCCACTCGACATGGACGTTATCGTTAACACCTACAAGCTCGAAGGCTTCAACAGTGCCGGGAGCCTTGCACGGAGAAGGTGCAGTAAGATACGTAGTGTACGTGTCGGTGAACGTAGCTTCGCCGTCGAGAACAGGCTTGAGCCGCGCCATATGGACATTGCGCTGATTGCCGGGACCCCAACCAGAAGTGCAACCGGGAGCGGGAGCCAAGCTCGAGAACAGGTCGACAAGCCCGCCTTGGTTGCCAGTCGAGGTGTCTGTTGCCTCCAGACGGAAGCCGAACTGGCACATCTTGCCTGCAGACGCCGTGGGGTACTCGAAGGTCAGGAGGGTTGTGATGTGGTGTCCGTTGTCGGTGTCGGACTTAATGACCCGGTTGGTAGTTGGGCTACACTCGATAGCTCCGGTTGAGACGTCGTAGTTGTAGGTAGCCTTGGGCGTGAAGGAGTTGGTATTGCCGTTGTTATTGGTATTGCCACCATTGCATTCATCTCGTTTAGTGACGGGCCAAGCGAGTACCCATGTGGCAAGGAAAGCGACTGTGAAGATAGTCTTCGAAAGCATCTTAGCGGATTATTTAGATAAGAGTAGACTAGTGTAAAGGTATTTCAGGCCCTTAAAGAGCAAATAATGCAGAGTTTTTGCTAAAACTAAAAGATGTAGAGGAAAGGAGAAGACAGGTCCCTGAGGTTTCGTGAATATATTCGTGTTGATGTGAGAGAATCTCTATGGGAATGTCGAACATCCCTTCTTTTATATACTTAGAACGAGACATCATATGGACTCCTAGGCCCTGCCTTGTCAATGGGATGGCGATGTGTTGATGATTGACTCCCCACGCTAACTTTAGCACAATTGCCTGCCTGGAGACTCGTCCAGATATTCGAAGCTCGACTCCGCCTCGTTGGCTTCCCGGCTTGACGAGTAATGAGCATCACCGAAAACACCTAGAGGGCGCCAAGCAAAGGCCATTGGTATGCCCATAAGCATGGCTCACAAGGCTATTTATGAATCAAGCGGGCCTTGAGCCAGAAAATTAGCTATTAAAAGACCTTGTATTTTTTCTGGGTTAGTTGATTCTTGAGGCTGAATGTTAGCACCAACCCGCCACTATAACGTAACGAATATTTCGAGAGCTTCAAAGACTTGAGAAGGGGGGAGGTGTGGCTTGGGGCATCAGTCTCTACGCCGAGTAGCTAATATTGGTAAAGAGTGAGGGAAGGGTCTTAGGTGCGGCCCCCTCATTCTTCATGGCGCGCATGTGTGTCTAAGGCTCAAGAGGCGTCGAATTAGGATGGTATAAGACGATGTGTGGCTTAACAAACTGCAATCAGATTATGGCTGAGGGCTAGGCTCTAGTGTTTTAGCTCGTATTATTTAGTCTCAGTTGACTCTTTCCGACTCCAAACTATTTTAAGAAGCAACCACAAAATGCATATGTATCCGGCGTGATACCCTAACCCTCTCAATCCATTTCATGTTGGTTCGCTCGATTTGACCTGTGTTGTTACAAGATGGACCCACCAATAAACAGAGCTCCAAGCAACCTGGGACGTGGGTCATTGAAGCTGGACTTAGCCCGCTCCAGGGCCTCGCGATATCCATGGGTTCAACCCAGTCCTTCATAGACTATCGAGTCACCTAGGACGTGTCATCATTATTCAACTTGTTATATCCCTAACAAATTTCCCACCAATTACACCTTATGGATGGAAACACGTCACCTATCGCTTGCCTGTACGGCTGGCTGGGTCGAACCACAATATAAATCTTACCGCGATGTTGAATATGTACTGCACATGCCCCTCGCCAGGTTGAACAGCCGTCCTGTGTAGCTTCGTTGCCAGTGTCACAGATATACATGCTGAAGAACACATGGGCTTTTCTTCACCCGAATAGATACTAGACTATCCTACGGGATTTTGGAACATAGGCAAGGATATCCTACCTAACCCGCGGACTTGGTAAGGAGAGGAGGCAGAATCTGTATTGATGGAGAATAACAACGAGATTTTATAAAGTGGCGGGGATGGCATATATATATGCTCCCATCGTAGGGCCTGCGCACTCAAGGAAATAAAAGACAACAAGAACTGGTAGTAAGTCACCCAATCACCGTCTTCTCAGGCCGCCATGTTGTCACTATTACAACTGAGACTCAGTATTATGCTAGTTGGATGTATCGTTCCGACCGCCGTTCCAGGTTCCTTTGTAAAATATGGTTCTGAAAACTGTCGCCGTATAGGATCTTTGATACTAGTCCCGACGCGACAGAGCCTAACGAGGACCACGACCGATATGTTACGCCATGGCAGGTTTAGCCCTATTTTAGGTCTGAAGTCTCATGGTCATTCCACCCCCTGTCACTTCAGCTTGCAAAACAGCATGACACGCTTCCTCCGATTAACGTCTAGGAGTCCGTTGGCCCAGCACTAGATTACATTCTTGGCTAACACGTCAATACAATCCTATGCCCCTAAAATGTACTGTTTTCTATGTCGTAGTTGAAAACTTATGGTGTCGGCTGTCGCAGCCCTAATTGAAATGCGCATATATCATCCAAGTGAGACATCTCAAGCATGGTGCGTTCCAAGACTTCCGGCCGCCGGCGGTCTACCATGGACCATGGTCCTTAGCCGCTCTCGCTATCCCGGTCGGCTTTTAGAAGCAATCACACCTTGTCCCGGCTATGTCGCAGTGGTGATTTCTGAATCTCCCCATGGAGATACACGACCAGATCTATCGCTTCTTTTACTCGAGCCGCCACAGCGTCTGAGGCGCCATCATGGCGCTGTGCCCCTTTGTGCGGGAGAAATCATTACATCCCCGCTACCTACCAGCCCTGTATCCTCTGACCCGAATCCGGCCTGGGATCCCTCTCGGGTGCTGTGATTGCGCGAAACGGCCGGAATATGCAACCACTCCTCGTGAATCATGGAGTCCAAGCGGACGCCGCTGGGATATTCTGGGGATTCGGCGTATTTTCCTTCAATGGTAGTGCCCAGTTCGCCAGGGATGTGGGCTGACTTCCGGCCGGCATATCGCAGTCTGATCCGACACGTCGTCATCTATGATGAAAGACAGGATTTTGCCATTAAAGGCGAGGCATGCCGGGTCTACAGGGGGGTGGAGTATTGTCTCTATTAACATCCCTAGCCGCATATGGGACATCATCTTCAGCTGCGACACGCTTCAGACATTTCAGATCCGACCGGAACTGCTCATGTGGTAAATAGCCCGAGCGGGTTCAGAGAATGATGTCACCTTTTGAATTTGATATTTCGGTGAACTTTCACGCCAAATTCCCAGTGTGCTCTGAAAACAAGTAGGGCGTTCTCATCTCAAACTAATTACTGGACACAACGAAGACGATGGTATAAGAGAAATGGACGAACGAAAGATCCAGAGTGGCAGCTATGAGTCTTACTACAGTCTGGATCGAGCAATAGGACGGGCGATATCCCGGTTCAATGTAAAGCAGTTCATGATTAGGTCATTGTCATGTGTTGGGATGGCGTAATTAATGTCGTGAAATAGAGGTATCTGTGTTAGTCATCAAGCTCCACAGCACCTCGGAAAAACCTTGTTCCGGCGCGCTCACAGTATATAGAGAACTTCCTAGCTACAGCTCTCTAAAGCTTAATTCTAATCAGATAATTATTCTTTTTTACATTTTATATAATCTTTTTTTGCAATCATTCTAATTATAATAATTATAAACCCGGTATTTTAATTGTACAAAACAATTACGGATAAGTTAATTGTAACTTTTTTTATTAATTTAAAATACTGTATTATTATTTAATATATTAGATAACTTTATGCGCAAAAATATAATTTTTAAAAATCGTTTTAATTATTTTTAATAATTTTCTTTTTTCCGTTTTAATCTTTTTCTTTACGGTATATAATATTTTATTAACTCCGGTATATTTAACGTAAATCGTTTTACAAATTATCGAAAATTTCCTTTATTCGAAAAGTATATTACGTTAATTATCGCCTAGATAAAGCAGCAATGTATTAAAACCCTGGTTAATTAGCGAAACTTCTATATAAATCCGGTTTAACGTAACTTTTCGTAACGAACCTGTTATACATCCATTTAGAGGTATAAGCAATATCCGAAATAGGGTCTTGATTTGCAGGTAACAATAAGGCGAGGAATAATTCAGGGTTCTGTTTGTTAAAAAGGTTTACAGATTTTTCCCACAGTAAAAAACAGTTATCTCTGGCTTTAAACTTAGATTAATAACTGAGGTGTCACGTCTTAACAAGCCACGGCCTCCAAAAACGGTCGTAACAGGAACGGCCAAAAGAACTAAGTAGACTAGATCACGTAACGAATCACCAACTTACTGGTAGTAAGCTAGAAAGCCGGATTACCAACTTACTGGTAATAAGCCAGTAAGCCGGATTATTAATTTATTGGTGGTAAGCTAATAAGTCGAATTAAGATATATACGTTCGTTATTTCTATACTTTAAATAATAATAATTGCGATAATAATTTGTTACTTGAAATATTTTTAATATTCCGAAACGTAATAATTTACTATATTATTATTCAGATTTTTATAACATTTTTATTAATATAAATCTTTATAATTTAAATTTAATAATTAGTTAAATGGTTTAATTGTTATACGTTACAAGTTTTTATTTAATAATACTCGTAAACTTTAAGCAATACTTTTAATTATTATATCAGCTAGCAAATAAAAAGTCATCTTTTTAACAAAAGTTTAATTTCGACATAAAATTAAGAAATTATAAGCTAAAGCATAATAATTTATGCTGGATTTAATATAAGTAAGTTTACCAAAGTTTAAGGTTAAAATTCTTAAACTTATAAAAAAAGTAATATGTAAAATTTCTTTATTTCGGCAAAACTATACTTCAAATTCCAAATATTTAAAAATATCGTAAACAGAATTTTCATTATAATAACTTTTTAACGAAAAACGCTTTTAATTAATTTAAACTTATAGTAGAAAACTATTTGGAGTATATAAAGGCCAATTAAAAAACGTTTATTCGGATTTTTTTGAATTTATATAAATTTTAAAAACAAATTACAAGTTATTTTCGAAAATATCGATAAAAACGTACAGCTATATAACAAATCTTTTATTTACGTTAAAAAACCAATTTCGAAATAAGTAGTAATATTTAGAAATTTTATAGTTAAAACAAGATACAATGCCGATAACGAAAACACTTATATTAATATATCTTTCGGAAAATGAAAGAATAACGTTAAAAATAAAATTAGTGAACTTTTAAAATCCAGGCTTTTAAATTAATATATTATCTAAATTATGAAAATTAATAATAAGTTATACAAATAACGTATAAACAAAGGCAGTATATTTTAAAGTATCGAAACCAACTGGCCAAGTAACGAAAAAAACGCCATATATTATTTACATTTTATAATATAACGCTAAAACTTATAAAGCTCGGAACGGTTTAACATAAAAATAAGAACTAGGATAAATACTATAATTGTAACAAAATAAGATATAATAAAAATATTTGCAAAAACTTTTAAAGCTATAACAAAATAACTAAATACTTTTATTAAAAAAAATAATATAAATGTGAGAATGCAGCCTCTATAAGGATGAGGCTGGTAGCCGACCAGCTACCGATCAGCCACCGACCCACTTACTAGTATAAATTCGCTATCTGGCAGCTAGTGGGAAACGCCAGGTAGAAGTAATCTAATACATTCACTTCTTGGAATACGTTCTGCGACTGGTCGGAGATCACCTCACCCCAGCTTACAGCTGTCCATTATCTTACAATAAAATAATTTTAAAAAAATGATAAAAAAATCATTAATATATTCAAGCCAGGTACAAAACAAAGCTACTGCGACAAGAAATTCGACGCGGAATACGAAAAACCAAAATTCTGACTTAAAAATATTAAGAAAATAATAATACGCCTTAAAGAGATAATTACAAAATACCAGAAATATATAAAAAACGTTTATTTAAAAATCTCCAATCGATATAACAAGATATATGCTATATATTATCGACGACAAGAATATTCCGTATATAACGTATAGAAAAAGTCTATTTATTAACGTATCGAACTTGTATATAAAAAAAATTAATTTTTTTAACTAAATTGAAACTAACAGAATAAATAAACGACAATAACGATATTTTCGAATTGTTGTCTTATAAAACGAAATCGATAAACGAATAATCTTATAAAATTAATTAAAAAGAAATAATATTCGTAAAAAACCCTTATTTGCTTTTATAATTGGTATAATTATTAAACTGTAAAAAGATTACTTTGGCGTACTATAAAAAAACATTATAAAAAAGTAATTACAGATTCCATTTTTAGCTAACATTTATTATAAACCTTGAACAAAAACAGACTTGAAATAAGAATTCGATAATGTATTTAAATTTTTTATTTACAAAATAACGAAATATTAAAAAGTTCATAAAATATTATACGTTATATAAAAAAACAATTTACTTATCAAAGAAAACATTTACCAGTTAAATAAGAAAGCTGAATATAACTTGAAGATTAAATATATCGATCAAAACGACAAATATAATAATTTAACACATTATATGCTAAAATATAAATAAAATTCGATAAATTCGAAAAAAAGATTACTTTTAAAAAAGCTGCAAAATAACAAAACCTAAAGAAATTTTAGATGTAAAAATAAAAACAGTTAATAACTTTATTACTTTAGATATATAGATTAAAACGTATTAATATATCGTAATAATGGATTATAGAACTTTAGATAAAAATTATGTTATGTCGGATATTTTTAATCAACTTAAATTACTTTAAAAATACAAATTAAAACCTTATATTATTATAAATAACAACAGTTAAAATTTTATTTACGATAATAAAAAAATCTTACGTAAAATTAATTATTCGAAATCTTTATTTAAAAACGATATCAAACGATTAATTTCGATATCGTTTTATTGGTACGACCCAAGCAGGCTGGGCCTGTGGAAACGGTCGGGCCAAGACCACAAAAGGCTACCTCAGCCCAAATCACGTGATCAGTGCTCAGCGGATCGCAACTGAGCACTACTGAGCATCACTGAGTAACCGCTCAGCAAAGCTTTACTGAGCAGGAACGAGCAATAAGAAAAGGGATCAATATATATAGATACGTTCATTACCATAGCTTAGATAACATCAGCTTGCAATAACAATTCGTTACCCAAGGCACCCTTGGTATTACGAGACGTAACACGTTACTGTATCTATTGCTCAGAATCCCACGATTCTTCTGCCGACATAAACCTGTACGACTAAGGTTTAATTTAATAGTTGGTTAAACCCCCTAGCCGTTATATTTATCATATAAATTCAGTTAAATTATAAATTAACGAATATCATTTAAAGGTTAAACGGACGGTTAAATTAAATAATTAAACCAGATATTAAAAATGAATTTAAAATATTATATTAATTATGAATAAAATTATTAAATTAAAAATTAAAAATTATTTAATTACTTCATAATATTAGTTATTATTAAAGTATCAAAATATTTTTAATATACGTAAATATTAAATTTATATTAAAAGATTATAAAGATATATATTACGGACTTTTTAATACTAAAATAATATTTAAGTTAAAATAATTTAAATAATTATACCAAAAAAATACGATTAAAATTGAAATTTGCACGTGATTATATAAGCAAATATTACAATAAAAAATTAAAAACATTACTTTTCGAGGTAAGAGAAATAATTTATATTGTTAGAAAATATATTAAAACAAAACACGTAACAAAAAACTTAACTTTAAATATATCAGCTTATATACATTTATTTAAAAGAAATCTCAGAAAATAATTACTAATTAAAACTTTTGCCAAAAATGGAAATCTATTTAATTTTTTATATTTCTTTATTTAAGTTAATTATAAATACTATTAAAGTTTATACGGAATAAAATAACCTAAAAGCAAAAGAAGAAATTACGTACGAAATAAAAGAATCCTAGATATAAGAAAAAAAGGGTTTAGCTAATACTCAATCAAATAAAAAAATATCCAATTTTTGAAAATACCTGAAAATTAATAAAAAGTTTTATAAATGCCTAACGTTTATTACGAAATTTTTACTAATAATAACGAAACACAGAATCGTATATTGATTAACGTTTTATAAAGGCGACGTTTATAAATTAAAGAAACTCTAATCAATAATAGTTATATTCTTAAAAATCTAAATTTTTATTATTGTTTTCGTTTTACGGCATTTAAAGTTATTAAATACGTCCAGAAATTAAAAAATACGATTAATAAATGTAGTACCTTATGCTTAATATTGTTATCGTTAACGACAAATACGAAATAAACGGGTAAAAGAAATTCAATAAAGTTTTTTCGGCCGCAAATTCGTTTTAAACTACGAATTTCTAAGATATAATAGTTAATTATAGAAATAAGAACACTTATTCTATCATATAACCAATTACGACGTATATTTTTTTTATGACGGAAAACATTTTTTATTAGTTTAAAAATAAAATTCGCAAAAAAAAACCAAAAAATACGGTATAATTTCGAAACTTTTTACTTTAATTAAATTAACTAAAGCATAACGTTATTCGGTTTTGCGAAAACGACGTGTGGAAATATAATTCAATATAATTAAAGAAACGAGAAACATACGAGAGAAGAAAATTTTAAAGACAAGATTTCGAAAAAGGGGAAATTGTATTACGTTTTGATAAGTTACGGCCTTCAGAAACGGTCGTAATAAAAACGGCCAAAAAAATTAAATAGTGTAAGTTACGTAACGGATTATCAATTTATTAGTAATAAGGCAGTAAGCCGAATTACCAACTTACTGATAGAAAGCTTGTAAGCTGGAGTATTAATTTATTAATAATAACCTAATAAGCCGGATTACTAATTTACTAGTAATAAGCCAATAAATTAAGTTAAGATATATACGTTTATTATTTCTATAATTTAAATAATAGCAACTTATAATAATAATTCGTTATCTAAAACTCTTTTAGTATTACGAAACGTAACAATTCACTATATTATTACTTAAATTCTTACGATATTTCTATTAATATAAATCCGTACAACGTGGGTTTAATGGTTGGTTAAACCGTTTAGCCTTACATATAAGAAGCGAAATTAAGGAAGTGATTATATATATAAAAAACCTTTTCATTATATATTTCTCTTTTCTTTAATAAATATATTATAATTTTACGTAATTCACTAAGTTAACTAGAATACGGATATTTGTTGGATTTAATAAATTAGTTAAATTACTTTAAGTTGCGTAATTTAAAGTGGGGAATTTTTCTTTTCTCGTAATTGGGGTTTTTAAAACGAGTTTACTAAGGAACCGCAATACTATCTTCCCCCTCCTAGGATCTTTGCCCTAAAAATAAAAAAGTAAATACTTTTTTTAATTAAAACCTGCTTTTTTAATACCAACTTATCATAGCGGGTGGAGTAAAGAAATTAATGCGTTAATTTCGTACGAATTAGCGTTAATCTCGTAATAACTGGTTTACTTACATTCTTAAATTTGGTTTCGAAATATTGGCTTTCTTTATTTGTTTTCTATTTAGAGAATCGGAATATTTTATAACGGAAAATATTTTAAGTTGTTATTATTATATTCGTCGTTAACGTTATTGCGACGATTTAACTGTTATTAAATTTTCGTTAAAAAATATTAGTTCTAAACGCGATCGTTTTTAAAGAAAACGTCGTACTGTTAAAGATGAACTCGTGGAGTTATAACGCATATTCTAAAAAGAAATGTCGAAAAAAATAAATACATTATAATGTTTCCGCCGATAAGAAGATATTTTAAAGAAAAAAGATTTATAGTTATTTTATAAAAGTTATAAATTAAATTAATTAGAAAAGTAAAAAAAAAGATAAAAAGAGAATAAGGTCGTATAAAAACGGAATAAGTATAATTCGCTTCGAAAATACATGCCATAACGGAAGCGTTTTATTTTTTTTCGATTAAAGCGGCGCAGAGATTAATTTAAACGAGAGACCTTTTTACCCGCGACCTTAGTCGTATTAAAAACGGTCGGTTAGAATTTTAGCGGTAAAACGTTTTAACCAGATGTATCGTATTTGTCAGATACTTAAATAATTCCTACGTATTCTTTTCTGGTAAGTAATTCTTTTATTTAATTAAATATTAAATTTTATTGTTAACTATTTTGAAATTTAGTATTTTCTTAATTTCGTATTCGTCGTTATCATATTTTATAACTCTTAACGTTTAATATCTTATAATAGCTAAAAAGAGAACAGTATTTTCTCGTAACTAGTTAGTACCAAATAACAATAGGGTTAAGGTTTTTTGTAATCGAACGTACTCAGCGTTTTTTTAAGGCTCGGATTTTTATTACTAAAATATATAATTTTTCGTCGAACGTACGTTTTTTTCCTTTTTTCTTTCGTTGGACTCCATATTTTTCTTTTTTTTAGCTTTAAATTTTTAGGCTTTAATAATACCTTTTATAAAAATAGGCTGTTGCTAATAGAAAAAAAGGCTTTTTTAAAATCGAATAATTATTAGTATTATATTATCGATTAATTAAAATACTTTTATAATATGGAGTAAATTATTTAATCTCGTAATTAGTCTCTTACCGTTTTATAATAGAAATCGGATATATTATTTATTTTCTCAAGGTTTTTTCTATAGTCGTTTATATTAAATTTAAAACAATTCATATCCTAATTGGATAATAAATTATTCGTCGGTTGTTAATTAGAAACCCATTAAAATATAACGAACGTATTATATATCTACTTAGAGATATAAGCCGTATCTGAAATAAGATCTTAATTTACAAATAACAATAAAACAAAAAATAATTCAGAGTTTTATTCGTAAAAAAGATTTACAGATTGTTCTTACATTAAAAAAATAATTACCTCTAGATATAGATTTAAATTAATAGCTAAAGAGCAAAACTAAGTCAATAGCTATTTGTATAAAAAACCGTTTTATTATATGTTGAATTAGGGTAGGGGGAGAATTGGTTTTGATCAGTGCGGATGAACAAGCTATGTTACGATACGAAAAGAGATTATGGAGATGAAAAATTTAATCCGATTATATTACTGGTGTTAAACCTCGATAACTGAAGTGACAGAAAATATGCTGAATAATGGTGGTCGTAGGTAATATCTAGGGGTTGAACTTATGGCGAAAAAGAACTCCTTAATATACATGCAAGACCCGGGCTTTCTGATCAGTGGAGCCTCATCATAAGCGTAATACCCCGCCCTACTTCAATATTTATCCTTTCTTTAATAAATATGTTATAGTTTTACGTAATCTGCTAAATTAACTAAATTATAGAAATCTGCTAGATTTAATAAATAATTTGAATTACTTTAAATTACGTGACTTAAAGTGAGGAGCTTTTTTTTCTTATAATTGAGGTTTCTAGAACAAGTTTATTAAGAACTTGTAATACTTTTTCAATAAAGTTTTAAAAAATTGTTTATTAAGGATTTTACAAATAAATATAATAAAGATTTTAAATAGTTTACGAAAAATACTCGGGAAAAATTACGGAGATTTTTCAAAAACTAATGTTAAATATATTAATATTTAAACGTAAATTAACGTAATAGTAAAAAGCTAAATCTTTAAAAATACTCAAACCATTCTAGTCATTCAAAGAAACCACGATCCGGAATCTGTTTAGAAAATTAAGCGAGTAATTTATTTCTTTTTTACAAAATATAATTATAATAGTACGTAAAAAATACTATAAAACTATACGTTTAATCGAAACACCCTATACCAAGCCTAATCAATAGCATAAAACCCAATCCATCGCTTATACTAAAACGAAAAAACACCGTCTTTAAAACACTAAAGAGTTATTCACGGTAAATAATTTTCTAAACATCTTAATAAAACGTTTCGTACTAGATTAAAGGTAAAAAAAACTTATTAATTTTATTCGAAATGGTCTTTTAAGTAAATCCGTGATAACTTTATTAAAATTTAGATATTACTTTTTAATTATATATTGCGATTACAAGTTAAAAGTTAAAATTAAAGAATTAAATATTTTCGTAACGTTAATAAAAGAATTCTAATTCTTTAAGCAGTTTCGTAAAATTTGATATAAATTTCAATACGTTAAAAGTATTTAAAAAAGAGTTTCTGCTTAGTTACTTTAAATAAAACCTAGCTATGAGAATAAAACAATTATATTAACGTTCGTCTCGTAATTAATAATATAATTATTCGAAAGTTTTCTTATTTTAATTTAAAAATAAAAGAAATTTAGAAACGGTTTAAATATAATAAATAAAAAATTTCGTATTAATTTTTAAAATTTCTTTTATAGAAAAAGAATTTATCTAAAAAAATTATAAAGTATTTGAGGCAGAATACTAATATGTATTTTAATTATCTTTTTTATAACTTTTATCGATTTAAGTATTTTTAATATTTTTAATTAAACTTTAAAAATATTTTTTATTATTTATATCTGTAAATATTTATTGTCTTAATATATCTTAATCGATATATATGAGGCGAAATATTTAATAAATATTAGAAATTTATTCGTTTCTATTATTTTTATATTTGATACTATAAGATAAATATTCAAAACGAGATTTTTCTTCGTGCTAATTAAGAATATAAAGAAAAAACTAATTAAAAACTTATATTCAAAACTGATTATATGTTAAAATATGATTTTATTCTTAAAAATATTATAATATTAAAACACTTTTATAGTAATATTGTTTTAAATATTTTATTTTATAAAATTAACATTTACTATTTCGATTTAAATTTATTTTTTAAAAATAAAAATATTAATAAAAATACTAATTTTGCAAAATTTAAATAACTATATAATTTAGGTTTTTTTTAACATAGAGCATTATTTTTTTCGAATATTTTATTAATAATTCCATAAAACTCAGTAAAATATATTAATATACCTAACAATTAATAAAAAACCAAAAAGGTTGTAAAAATATTTAAGAAATTATTTATAGTTTTACAAAACAATAACAAGTCTTTAGTGCTTAAAATATAGGTATTTAAAATTTAAAATATTAAACTCATTTGGTCAAAACGTTAAAAATAGTATTATAAAAAGAATAATTCGTTTAAAATGTAAACTTTCAATTTATATATACGTTTTTAAGTAATCCTAAAATATATATTTAAAACTTAGGTTTTTAAATTGTTTTTGCGAATTGTGTCAAAATATCTCGATTATTTTATAAATTATAATAATTGTAAATAGATTTAAATAACTAAAAATAAATATAATAACAATAGTTTATTTTTTTTAGTTATTTATCGTTTTTAAATATATACGTTTTATATTAATAAAACTGTCGAATATTAAGTTGGTAAATAATATAAATTCTTTATATATAAAATTAAGTAAAATAGTAATATTTTAAACGATTATACTAAACGAATTGATAACTTATTGAATATAATGTATTAAAACAAGGTTTAAATTTAAAATATTTTCTATATGCTATAAAAACTCATGAGAAAAAACAAAGAAATAATTTAAAAGTTAATAATAAATCTTTCAAAATAATTTATCGACATGGAATAAAAGAAATAACGTAGCTATATAATATAAACTTAACTTACTTTTACGATTCGATTATATTTAATTAGATATTCGTATATTTATTTATATAATATTTTTATCAATATAATTGTGTTATAATTAAAGTAATTATTATAAATCTAAAATCCGATATATTTAAAGTTTTCGCATATAAGGTACGAACGAATTTATTAATAATAAAAAGTAAAAAAAAAACTAAAAATAAAAAAAATAAACGCGAAGGTTTATACCGAATATTGAGCAAAGTATCAAGCTTTTAATATTTACTAAATAAAAATATTCGAATTTAAAAAAATTATTATTACGCCTAACGTTACATTTAACGAAAAATAGAATTTTCAGTTAAAAAAAGAAAAAAAAAGGAGCTTGCTTTAATTATAAGACAGAAATTCGTATAAAATACTTTCGAAAACCTAGTTAAAAAAGATACAGTTTTTAATATATTTAATACGTACAATAATTCTTATATTAATTGTAATATTTTGAATGATATAAAAAGCCTTATTTTTAAATTAAAATACTTAACTAACAAGTCATTAAATGGTTAAAATTCGGAAATAAAAAGGTTTGCGAATATAATTGAAATCAATCGTAAACTTTTAATCTATAAAAATATTTTTAATCTGGAGAGTAAAGTCCAGAAAAACAGTTAAAAAGCAAAATTTTAATTATTTGTTAAAAGTAACGAATTTGCAATATTCTTGCAAATTTATCGTAAAAAAAGATATGGAAAAACCTTTCTAAGAAATGTATTTAACGAGATTTATAGTTGAATTAAGTTATTTGCGTATATTTAAAGTTAAGTTCGGGATTTTAATAAATAAGAAAAAATTCAATAATTTAAAAACATCGTATATTACGTATTTTTAGACTTAAAAAATAAGAAAATATAACCGTAAATATTGATTTATTAAAAGCAAACATACGAAAATGAAAAAATCCTAATAATATTAAAAACGATAATATTTATTAGTAAACACCACTATAATTTACGTGAATAACGAAATATATTTAACTTTAAATCGAAACTACGAAATGGTTGTTAATTTATATTCGTTATTATAATATATTATAAATAAAAATACGAAAAATTATATACTTTTTATATAATAATTCTAGTCAAAATATTACGAAAAACGAAAAATAATCAAACGTTATATTTAATGTGTTCAAAATTTATAAAGATTAATTAATTAAACTACCTAAATTTGAAAAATATTTTGAAAACTATTTCTTAAAATATGCTTTTAAAAATGTTTAAAAAAAAGAGGTTTATAAAATGCGAGATATAAAAAAATACTAATTATATAAACATAATTTAAATTACTGTTTTTAATATAAGTATTTATATATAAATTTGATAAAACTAATCAATTAAAATGTGACAAATTATATATTTATATATATAATAATTTCCAAAAAAATATAACTTGTTTATTAATATATCTATTATTCAGTTTGAAATTAAATGTTTAAATAATTGTAATTATAATATTAAAACGTAATTTCGAAATTTGTTAATTTAATATAAAAATAACCTTTTTAAATATTTTAGCAAAAAGCAAACTAAAATAACTTATATTTTTCCAAAACGCTTTAAAAGAAAATACGATGTATATAATGTTCGAACGAATTTTATAAAAATTTAATGATTTACTTTTATTATAATATCGAAAACGTTCTTCTATTTTTTAAAACATTATATTTATTTTACGATAAATAAAATAGGCTTATTCTTTATATTTTTATTAATTATTCATTACTTTTTATTAGGAAAATATGAAAATTAAACGGCCAAATTAATTTTAAAATTAAATAAAACGTATAAATTAAAAACGTAAGAGATAACGAATTACTTCGTTAGTATTTGGATAATTTAGAATAAATTAAAAAAGTAAACTTTCTTAATACATAATTTTCATATTTAAAAATCGTTATATATTTTGGGTTAATAAATAATAATTACGTATTATACGTCTTTTTTAAAATTCAATGGTTTATTATTACTAGCAAAATAATTTTAAGATAGTAAGGTAAAAATTATGAAAAATATATAAGTTTTATTTAATATATCGTAATAATATTCCGTTTAAGCGAAAATTACTTGATTTTTTATTATTACACTATTTAATTAACTTATTAAATAAATATATTAAAAATCATTAATAGAATAATTTGTTATTTTTAGTATATATACTTTTTTATAATTATCTACGGCGATATAGATAAAAAACTTTAAATTTTATTAATCGTTAAAAATACATTATTTATCAAGAATTCTAAAATATAGTTAGTTTTTTAAAATTATAACATAATTTTTTGAAAGCAAGTTATATAAAAATAATGTGTTAAATAATAGCAACGATTTTTATAATAAAATTTAAATTACATATATTAAAACATATAATTAAAAAACTATAGATTTTAAGCGTATTTTTTACTACTTAAATATTGACTTAATTTAAATTTAAGAAATATTTTATAATAATTAGCATATAATTAAATTATAAGTAAATTCGTAAATTGATTAACGTAATTTATTTATTTTTAATTTAAATAACGTAATCTACAAGCCAAACGTCTATATAAGCCAAGCGCCCACTTTAATCACTCTATTTTACATATTTAGTTTCTTAACAGTTATACTATATTTAAATTACTTGAAATTATTCGGAATAAACTTTATTAAATATATTTAGGATTTTCTGACAAGTACGCGTAATATGTCCGAGCTTACCACAAACGCCATAATACCGTTCCTTCTTTGTAACCCTTTTGAGACGATTACTTTCCGCCATTATTTTCTATGTTGATTCGCTATTACTTTTTTTCTCGGCTCGAAAAGCCTCCATTTCTTAAAAAGTAAATGATCCTCCTTTTTAAACCCGTTTATTTTTGGTTTTTCGACATTTGCTAAAAATACGATTAATTTCGCGAAAATAGCCGACCTTATTATTTAAAAACAGCAACCTTATATAATAAATATTTTACACCTTTAATTATATAATTTATCGTTTCGATTATAATTATCGACAAATTACCTTAATAGTTTATAATTTTATTTTTTTAAATAATTAAATTATGAAGTTGCTTTTTCGAAAATTCTTAATATTTTGCGTTCGAAATAAAAAGGTGAAAACAATGGAGAAATAATCGGTAATTAAAGAGGTTATCGGATATTTAATTACGAAATAATATATTTAGAATTTAATGTAATAAAATTAATACTGCGGAAACCGGTTTTGATATTTTCGGGTATTATAAATATTTTAAACGTTTTATAAAAGCCTATAAAAAGGTTTTTTTTAATAACGTACGTATTATAATACCTTATAAAGTTTTTGATATAGCGATCGTAAACTCGTTTTAACGAGAAAAAACATATTATATTAAAAGGTTAAATCTTATAAAAGAAATAAAAAGACATATAAAGTGTAATAATATTATTTTTTTTGCAGTATTTTTCAAATGTTATCGAATAATAACTTTCGTAACCGTTAAGAATAAAAAGATATTTGATACTTTTTGTATACGTTTTGGTATATTCGTTAAAATATTTAACTTAATCTAGATTTAAAACGTTTATCGTTCAGCCATTATTACTTACAGCAATTTTTTAATCGCATAATATGAAATTGTTACAGTACTAAAAAGCAGGGTACTTTTTGCCTATTACGATAATATACGGTATAAGGGCCCAGCCTTAAAAACTGACGGCTTAAATAACTGTAACTCATTTTTTATCGTCTTATTGGGCTTATTTAGATTTTTTATGCCTTTTGGCGCTTATAATTACCATACTCGATACTATTATTAATTTTATTAAGAATTAAATTTGTCAAAATCATATATATCTTTTTTCGAATTATCGTATTTTGTAATTATATTACGTACGAATTCGAATTATTTACGAAATATTTTTAAATTTTTGTATATAATTTTTTCGTAATTAATATTTTGATTTAAACGCAGTTTTAATTTATTTTGCCGTTTAACGAAATTTGACGTTTAATTAACGTTAACGCGTCCCGCATAGCGTTTACGTAGAAATATATTGGTTATATTTTTAATATTTTTGAGTTGGAGAAAAAACGTTTACGAATTATAATCGAAAATATGTTCGATAATAATTTGCTTTTCGGAATCGGTTAATTTTCGCGAATTAGGCGGTATATTACGTCGTACAGTTTTGTCTTGGATTCGTTTGCGAAAAGTTGTTTTCGAGATAGTATATATAGTTGTAAGCTTTTGATAACTAATTCGAAGGTTGCGTTTTTTGACCTAAATAGCAAGTTTAACTCGTGCTTTTTTTGAAAGCCCAAATATATTATTATGTTGAAAAATATATAAGTAAAATAAGGTAATTAAAACGTTAAGTCTAAGTGGGCGTTTCGTTTGTATGAGCACTTCGCTTATAGATTACGTTATTTATTAATAAATTAATAATACTTATTTTAAATCATAATGTTAATATTTCCAATTATTTTTAAATTTATAACATATATAACAAATTTAATTAGAAAAATATAAAAGTAAATAAAATCTATAATATTTTATTAAACTTATAAAGTATATTTCTCTTAATTATAAAAATAATTATTATTTTTATTATTATCATATTTATAGAAAAAACAGATCTAAAATTTGGTTTATTAAGGCTAATATTTACGCGTACATAATCGCTATATTATTAGTAAACATATTTATTTTTTTCATCTAATTTTATAGATTTTTTTAAAAAAACATTGTATTAATAATTACTTAAAAAAGATTTATTTCTTGTAATTACGATTAATATTTTTCTTAAAATATATAAACCAAAATATAAAATAAGAAATATATACAGTAAAAAACGTTATTTTCGAATATCTTTACGAAACGTATTATGACGACGCGGGTAATAATAAAGTTATAACTAGTAATTAATCGAAGAAAAAGTTTTTAAAAATAAAAATATTTATACAGAAACGTAAATATGTTTAAAAATATAACGTTAATAATAATTGCCTATAATAACGTCGTAATGCGTATTATTAAAGCGGCCCGTAAACGTAAAACGTAAATATTCGAAATAAGGGTCGGTATAACGCGTATTATACGTAAACTATTAATGAAACGAGTATATAGAAATTATAACAAGAATCGGCGCGGTAAACGTAAACCTAAACGCAACGAAAACGAAAACGGACA
Organism: Monosporascus cannonballus; assembly: GCA_004154925.1. Classification (NCBI taxonomy): domain Eukaryota; kingdom Fungi; phylum Ascomycota; class Sordariomycetes; order Xylariales; genus Monosporascus; species Monosporascus cannonballus. The sequence goes on along the minus strand of QJNS01000141.1, from coordinate 29,703 downwards.
CGGACGTAAATAAATTAAAAGTATCTTTTTTACGTTTTACGAAATATATAATAACCGCGGCAGTAATAACGTTAATAACGGTTTTCGTACGTATAATACGTATAATACGAACGTAAACAGCGGTAATACGTTAAATACGGAAAGATATTTACTATAATTATCGTTAATAAGTTTGCAAAAAGTCATTTAAAAAAATAACGATATTTACGTTGTTGTTAATATAAATAATAATAATAATTATAATTATATTTATAAATTAATATACTTAATGGTTTATAATATAAATAACGTATGTACAAAGAATAAGACAATTATTTATTTTTAGTATTAATAACGATAATACTAATAATAATAATATTTTAAACGTTAATATTAAAATTATTTTTCCTTCAGTTAAAATATTTACGAATTTATTTTACAAACCCCAAAAAATTAATACGCGAAAATAATAGAAAAATAAACGTACAAAAGACAAACTCTAAATTTATGATTTCATTACCTGTTATCGTAATAATAATAAAAAAATAAAATATTAATGTTTTTTATACGTTTAATATGCGTAATTTATTTTGTATTAATTATATTAATTACGTTATCTTTAAAAATTATAACGATTATTTATAAATTACAACTGTTATGATAAATGAATTTTAAAAGCACTTTCTTTTTATTTAAGGAGTATATCGTAAAATAAAACATTTATATTAATTATTAAGTTTTATAATACCTTAGAAAAACCTTATTTACGCGCATTCATAATCTATAAAGAGCTTTCTAATCACAGCTCTTTAAAGCTTAATTCTAATTAAATAATTAATATTTTTCATACTTTATACAACCTTTTCTTGCGGTAAGCCTAACTATGATAATTAATTATAGAAATCTTTTATATATCAAGTGCATGCATGTTTTAAAACGACATACATCTAAGAAATTCAGACCCTCGTAATGCATTACCCCTTTAATCAAATATAAAGAAGTTTATACAGCCGTAAAGTATATGAGCTTAAACACGCGGGTAGTGAAAGCTTGAGACGAGATCGTAGTTATATAATTAGTTCTCAACCCGCATCTGCATCTTCTGGGTTTAATCAAGGTCATCCCCATCGTGCCAATCTGTCAGCGCAGCACATGCATTGTCTCACTGCATTAATAAGCACCATCTCCCTGGGCCTATTTAACGGGGTCTCATCAACCCGCATTAGCATCAGTCAGAAGTATGCATCCAATAATTAGAGAAGCCACCTGGTGCAACATGGCCTCAAATCACAATCTCAAGGCGCTCGACGCAGCAATCAAGACTACACCGATAATTGACAACCATGCGCATCCGCTCCTCAAACCCACGTACTTGAGCAAGTTCCCCTTACTATCTATCGCGACAGAAGCTCACGGTGTCGCCATTGAGGATTCCCGGCTGAGTCTTGCTCACATTAGAGCTACAAAACAGCTGGCGGAGATCCTCGACTGCGAGGAGAGTTGGGAAGCCGTGGTCACCAGCATTGAACAGAAGCGGATTGAGACGCCTGATGCCTGGACCAAGCGGTGCTTGGAGGGTATCGAAACTATCTTGATTGACGATGGCCTCGATGGGGCGGAGAAAGTAGAGAGCTACTCCTGGCATGACGCCTTCACAAAAAGCAAGTGTAAGCGCATCGTGCGGATCGAAGCCCTCGCCGAGGATATCATCAGGCGGCATTGCGACTTGAGTGAGTCCGGCGAGTTGCTCTCAAGGCGCATCTTCGATGATTTCGGGAGGGAGATTCAACGATCCATTGCTGACCCCGATGTCGTCGGATTCAAGTCGATCATTTGCTATCGAGGGGGTCTGGATTTTAGTCAGGTGAGGGAGATCGAAAGGTCGGAAATGTACAAGCACATCAATGAGCAGATCAATCAGATTGCCCATCTTCATAGGAGCGGGAAAGCGCCATTCGAACGGCTTCAACATCCGCGTCTAAACGGTTTTTTGGTCTATTTTGCAGCTGATCATATCAGGGACCAATCGACATTTTACAAGAAACCGATTCAATTCCACACGGGTCTTGGTGACAACGACATTACTCTGACAAAGTCTTCGCCCTCTCACCTGCAGAAGTTCATAAGCGAATACCCAACTGTTCCCATTGTAATCCTACACGCCGGGTATCCATGGGCAAGGGAAGCTGCGTATCTAGCTATGGCATACCCCAACGTCTACGTTGATACCGGAGAGGTGTTTCCCTGCCTTAGTCGTCAGGGCCAGGAGGGTGTCATCAAGCAGATTCTTGAGCTTTGCCCTTGGTCCAAAGTTCTCTGGAGTACAGACGGCCACTGGTTCCCGGAAATGTATGCTATAGCCACGACCCAAGTTCGCTCGGTTTTAAGGACGGTTAGTAACTGGTATACCTAATGACATTATACACACAACACATCGCTGACTCTGTTTTAGGTACTCAGTCAGCTCGTGAAGACTGGACAACTTAACGAGAAACAGGCGGTTCAACTCGTACAGGATATCCTGTTCAACAACTCGAAGAAGCTCTATAAGCTCGAAGTCAAGTCTTCTCTACCGAGCTTCACAGAGTTAACCCAAATTCGCCCGCAAGCAGTAGCAGCAGCTAGCCACACTTATTCCCCAGGCTCGACCCTGGAGAAACTCCGGTGCTTAGATGCCAAGTGGCTGCGGATTTACTGGCACGACTATACATCCAGCGCAAGGTGCAGACTCATTCCCATGAAGCAGGTCTACAAGACGTTAGAAAAAGGCAAACCTGTAGCTCTCTCAATCAGCAAGGCTTCGCTCGGCCTTCTGCAGACGGACGCGCTGATCCCCGAGGTCACGGCGACAGGAAGCTACAACCTGCACCCGGTCTGGGACACCTTAAAGGCAGGGCCTACCTCCGGCCATGTCAGCTGCCACGGCGAGTTCAGAGAGCTCGACGGAGCCGAGGAGATCCTATGCCCTCGGACCCTTCTGCGCAAGACGCTCGAGAAGGCAGCGTCGCACGGCCTGGACTTCCTCCTCGGGTTCGAGATCGAATTCCTTGTCCTGGAACGGAACCCGGACACCGTGGCGGGGCCCGCGGACCGGTACCGCGCGCTGCGCAGCAGTGACGGGCACGCATGGTCGACGGCGCGCGCCGTGGCCGACTGGGGAGCCACTGGCCCCGGAACTTTCGGCACGGCCGTGGACGAGATTCTGGGCGGCCTCGACGCAGCCGGCATCGAGGTCGAGCAGTTCCACCCGGAATCGGCGCCGGGCCAGTTCGAGCTCGTGCTGGGGGCCCTTCCGGCGCTCGAGGCGTGCGACGCGCTGCTGCACGCGCGACAGATTCTGGAGGCCGCCGCCGCGCGGCACGGGTTCCGCGTCACGATGCACCCCAAGCCGTTCGCGGCGGCAGGCGGATCCGCGTCGCACGTGCATATGTCACTGTCGTCTGCGGACGGCAGGTATGATACCAGCAAGCCAGAGGTGTACGAGGGGTTCTACGCCGGTATCCTGCGGCACTTCCGCGCAATTATCGCCTTCACGTACGCCAGCCCGGCGAGTTACGAGCGCATGGTGGACAGCCTCTGGGCCGGCGGGCGGTGGGTCACCTGGGGCACGCAGAACAAGGAGACGCCGCTGCGCAAGTGCGAGGGCGCGCACTGGGAGCTGAAGGTCCTCGACGGCCTCGCGAACCCGTACTTGGCCATGGCGGCGATTCTGGCCGCGGGGACGGACGGGGTCGTCACGAAGGCGCCCCTGACCTGGGGCGACTGCACGATCGATCCCGCGAAGTTAACGGAGAAGCGGAGGCGGGAGATCGGCGTGTCGGAGATGTTCCCGGCGAATTTGATGGAGGCGCTGGAGGCGCTGTGGGCAGATAAGGAGTTGTGCCAGCTCCTATCTCCTAAGTTCGTGAAGAGGTATATTGACATGAAGAGGGCTGAGCTCGCGCTCCTAGAGCCGATGAAGCCTGATGAACGCCGACGGTGGATCATGGACAGATACTAGCTTGGCCAACGTGTAAGCCATTTCTGGGGTGTCTTCGGCGGATATAATGAACCCCGGAAATCTGCAAGCTCCCGCTCCCTAATGCACGGGACTACCATGGCCCACTCGAAGCTATGCTGAACCTATAACGAAGACACAAACTGCCCTAGAGCCCTCTTATGATGAGCACAAGGCATTGCTTGTTTGCCTTTAACATTCACCTCGACGTCACATCAAGGGCGGTAAACTTTTGAAAGCTGCAATCTTCTTTCTGAGTTGATTCCCAACGGTACTTCCAACCCCTTTTTCTAATCGAAATAGCGATATTCAGAATGATTGCTGTAATAAGTGGTCTCAGCCAACCCGTGCTTCATAATTTCCCCTCTATTCCAGGCCTCGACCGATAACACAAGCACAACCCTGGCCCGCTTTTAGGAATGTATGGAGATGCTACGAAGGCTTGTTGATTTGTTCCGTCTCCTGAAATCTAGTACCGCATCACCTTTTTTTTAATTACTACAGAGGAAGATGAAGTCAGTTCGCACGGACCCATTCTGCGCCGCAAAACAATCAGCATTTCAGTATTCCCCGCCTCGAATGGAGGATGACATGGGATGTCGAGAGAATATAAAGTTGAGAACTCTCATGCGCTTACGTTCCATGTGGTGCTTACGAAGTACGTCCTTCATCAATCCGATTGCAAGACGACATCATGACCTGTACACTCCTCCTCAGCGGTCTCGCCTTGGCCAGCCACGCATCTCCCGCCGCTGCCGCCGCCGCCGAGCGAGATGTGTTCATATCACGCCTAGACAGTCGATCGGAGTCGCCTCCACACCGGGGCACTCGGCACCAGAAAAGATCGACGCCGACCGCTGGCCGGCGCTGATGGCCAACCCCGACAAGACGGGCGTCTACCCCGTCCCAGGCTTCGACGTCTCCCAGCGGTACCCGTGCGAGCCCATGGATGGCTAGGCAGTGACCCTAACGGTGAAGCGGAACATCCCCGACCAGGGCGTCGTCGCGACTCACGACAGCGACGACCACTTCGCCGGCGGCATGCTGCGGCTTTGAGCCCGCCCACAAAGCTCGTGCAAGCGCAACTCGACGAAGAATACGGGTTCGAGGCGCACGACTCCTGGAACATGTGCGCGTCCACGATCACGCTCGGTCGGCAGGAGGACCACGACCGGCTCCACGGCGGCGAGGACGGGTCGTGCGGCGGCCTCCTGAGTGAGGACAGCGTGCGCCGGACCGAGGAGGCGCCGGTGGTCGGCCGCGGCTGTGGTGCGCCCCGCCTGGACCGTCTCCCGGACGAGTGCTCCTTCAACTTCACGGCCGCCATGTGTATGGGTACTCACAGTGGGAGGACGAGATCGGGAACAAAGACGAGGCGCTGGACGTCGACTTGCTCCGGGGGTCGGAATTGAGGAACATGGCTTCGGATCCCGCGCAGGCCGACAGCGACCAGATGGAGGAGACGACCAGGAGGAGCGCAAACGCTACGGATATGATCCTGATCAGGTGGAAGTACGACGGGGAGCGCACCCATGGGCAAGAAACTCCGAGGTTGAGATTGCAACTGTTGTGACCGGGCCCTTGAATGCGACGAGCGAAATGGAAGACGGGTCCAGCTCCAGGTTTTTAATCGTGGTCCATTTGCCGATGGCCCCCGTAACCATCCTACCAGCCTACTACCCCTGTAGACCAGATATCCGGTATTGGGATATCGATTTTCGGGCAGGGTGGTTGTTAAGCCGCGTTTCTCGCACGTTATATATAGCACAATGCAATGATAGGTATGGGGAACGACCATTTCGATAGTGAAGGTCGATTGTCGCCAGGGGTGTGCGCCTAATTCTTGTCGACACTCCGACCGATCGACCAGGAAGTAAGGCCTTAAGACCTCTATTAACGGTCTACGTTGGTGGAAAAATACAAGTGCAAAGATCGCGGTCCCCTTGGCACCCCTCCATTGCCGTAAAACGGGAACCTTGATTATCACTTGGTCTTAATGGATGCCAGTTACTCCTTGCTTTCTAACCAACTCCGGGAAGGACCAAAAGTGGTAAACTCAACCAGTCCGGACAGCCGCAACATGTCGGGGTATCCATTGATATTTAGTCGAAAGTAATCTTCTTACCCTCTGGCTTAACAACCGATCCAGTGAGGTAAGATGCAACCGCCGCATTGCCATAGCTCTTCTTCGCAGGTGGAGGTTTGCTCGAAGCGCCATCCTCCTTATCGCCAACAGGAGCAGCTGGGTTCCTTTTCTGGAACCTAGCCTTCTTCTCCGGCGCATCCTTTCCAAATCTCTTCTTATACCTCGTCTGGTCGTCTTCCGCGTAGTCGATCTTGAGTTCGCGGCCATGCAGCCTGTTGACGAACCACTTTCGCGTCTTGAACTTCTTCTCCTTGGGCTCCGTCTCGGCATCCTCACCCTCCTTGGGCTCCCGGAAATCGTCTTCTGTCTCTACCTCCTCCCTGAGCTTGACGAACCCTTTTACGGCCCATTCTGCAGCTTCTAGTTCCCTAAATTTCACCCAGCCGTATCCCTTACATTTCCCGCTATCTTCAAACGTCGCGACCTTGAGCCATTCTATCTCACCACACTTGTCGAATTGCGCCCGCAGATCATCTTCGGTTGTTTGGAACGAGAGATTGCCGACATATATCTTCTTGCTGGTGATATTCTTTGCCGCAGGCGTCCCATTTGTGCCGTTCTGCGGTCCGTTCTCTGTAGATGTGCTCTCCTTCTGTGGCCGCCCCTCGAAAGACTTAGAGTCTTTGATGAGAACTCGCCGCGCGCCCAACTCCGATTCCGTTAGGGCCATTGCCGCGACGTGAGCCGTCTCGCTGTCGAAGTCGACATACGCGAAGCCTCTGTTCTGCGGCTTCTGTTCTTCACCGTCCGTCTTCAGCCGGCCCTTGCTACCTGACGCCTTCGTCATTGGTAGGTTGACTCTTGTGATATTCTCTTCCGTAATGGCACCTCCCGCGTTGTCAATGAGCCACCTGAAGAGGTCTGCTCTCGTCAGATAAAACGGGAGATTGCCAATCCAGATGCCGTAGTCGGACCGCTTCTCCTTCCCATCTTTCGTGGTCGTCTTTGACGGTGGGACACCATCGTCTTCAGCTTCGTCGTCGCTGGATGGCTTGACGGGAAGAGGCTTTCCCTTCTTCAGCAATCGCTTCGCCTTCTTGGACGGCGGCTCTGGGAGCGACAGGTCGACCTCGATTTCTTCGACCTGCGACTTGCGCTTCTTGGAGGAGGCGACTTCACCAGTCGAAACGGGTGTTTCAACCTCGACAGCGCTTACGGCTGCCATCGCAACCAGGGAGTGTGCTGACAGGAAATGGTAATTTGGGTATCTCTTGATAAAGTGGGCTACGAGATATTACAGGCAGTAAGATTGACTTTCCCAGAAATTTCTCTGGGGCTGATAAGATTAGATAAGAGAGATATGCGGCTATCGGGGCTCTATTCTCAAGCGGTACGAACCCCCATTAATCCATCGTAGCGGTACTTCTTGGTATCGGCGTATCGTCGCTCTCCTATTGGGGACGTGCTTCGTGCTCCTCGCGGATAACGTGGGATAGCTGAGACTATAGGCAGGTACTTGACACTTCTTGATTTATCTGGCGTATAATCCTCCTCCTTTCTGTACAAAGTCAGTCATGAACTCAGCATTACTTTGTACTGTACGGAGAAGCGAAGAATATGAAGACGATTTTATGTAGAGGGGTAGACTCCGAAAATAAGGCATCACGGCATAAAACACCTCCAGCAACAAGTCATTGGATTTCCCAGAAAACAGGAAATTCCGGTACCACGTAGGATGTACGAGCATGAACGCTGTATTCTACACCAGTCTAAATACCATGTCTGTCCTCGCAGACCCTAGCATCCAAGCATACAGTCCGTCTAGAGACAACCAAATCCACCATCAGCGTCCGCGTGACGGGAAACAACCCCCCTCCTCTTCTTGGATTTCTCAACTAGATCACTCATGCCGCCAAGTGCCATCGTCCGTACTAACGACGACCTCATCAACGGGGACCCTGTTGTTAACAATCTCCTCGCCATTCAGGAGATCATTCTCGTCGGCCCTGCGCCCGGCTTCTTCCTCGTCGGCGGCGATGCCAGCGCGCACGTGCCTCGCGATCAGCCTACGGCGCGCGGTCGCGAAGTCGACGTCGACGAACCAGCGCTCGTCCATGAGCGCCGCCGCCTCGCGCCAGGGCTCCCTGTCGAGGCAGACGTAATTACCCTCGAAGACGACGACGCGGTGGCCGGGCAGCACGGCGATGTCGTCGGGCTTGGGGTCCTTGACGGCGTGGTCGAAGCTCGGCGCGAGCACCGGTTTGGTTTCCGACGAGAGGGGAACTCGCAGCGCCCGCACCAGCCGCAGGAACGCGGCCCCGTCGAACGTGAACTCGGCCCCGCGCCGCGCGTGCGCGTGCGCCGGGTCCGGCATCGCAGATAGCTGCGCCCGCGTCAGGTGGTACCCGTCCATCGGCACGAAGGTAGCGAGGGTCGCTGTCTCGGACGCCGGCGTCTCCGGGTGGAGGGCCGCGTGCCGTGCGCTCAGGGCCGTGGCTACCTTTTGCGATAGTGTTGTTTTACCTAGGCTATGATGAGTCTTTGCTGATGTTTGAAACGGACGAGAGAAGAAGGGGCAGCTTACCTGAGCCGGGGGTGCCACTTATGGCGATCACTGGGGCCTGTTAGACACGGTTGTTCATATACATAATTGGCCAGATTCAAACGCTTAACTCCGAATTTCCTTCCCTTCAAGTGACGGAAATATACCATCGACATGATGGGAGAAACTATCGAACCTAGTAACACTTACAGAAACGACGGTCTCCCGGAATCTGCTGAAACCGCTCCCAAGCCTTGTCCACCAACCGCGTTACCTGCTCATCCATGGCGACGGTATCTCGGGTATTTCCGATCCGTTCGGCCAATGTAGGATATGCCAAAACGACAAAGTCTATTTATGAGAAATCCGCAGTTATAACCATGAATGCTCCTCAGTTTCGAACGAGCTAAGATACCGACCTCGTCGCTCCAAGTTTGACGCAGTTGGACCCCTGAAGCAATGCCCCTCACTACCCCACTAAGCGCATAAGTGGGGCGCCGATGTCAATTTTTCCTTATTCGGCCCAGCCTGCACTCGAGCATTCCGGCGTTCGAACTCACCCACTGCATACGAGTATATCCATCTATGCAGGTCAATCGTCGAGCATTCCATCAGAATCTAATAACGTAATCACAGGTGCTGTCCACGAGCCGAAAAGATGAGCCCCCGGTAGCAAACATATACCATCAAACCCGTTTTACTGAAAAGCAAATGGAAGACTCAGAGCTCGATTCCGGCCTCCTCGGCATCCAGCTCTCATCGGACGCCGAGGACGGCGCCGATAGCAAGTCCGCGGCAGCGGACATCGAGTCTGAGAGGGCCGCTCGGGTCGCGCAGTCGGAGGAGGCGTTCCAGGCCGTGAAGAACAGCTACCGGGTGAAGGTGGAGAACGGGGAGGTCCGTATATTGTCTTTTGCTTCCAATCGTTCCCCCTTCTTCTTTTTAAATCTAGGTGCTTTGCCATCCACCCACCTATTGCGCACTTGCTTTGTTACATCCGTACGCTGCTGAATTACATCATCTCATCAGCCCCTTACAAGTCACTATGTACGTCATCAACCATAACGACATACATATGTAATCTGCAATTTGCCACCCCACTCCAGGGACCCAGCTGGCTAACTACAGGCGGGGACTACACTGCTAACCGCGTCACACAGATATGGAGCACGATCAAGCTGCCCCTGGGGCCGCGAAGGGTCTCGAAGCCCGAGGCGCAGGCCCTGCTGCACGCGGTCGAGGAGCTGTACTTCTTCCGGCGGTACGCCGAGGGCGCCGCGTTCGTCCGGAGGGTTCTGGATGACGGCGGCGGCGTGCCGGAGCTGGATGGCGATACGAGGGATCTACTGCGGTACTACGAGAAGAAGTGCGTAGAGAAGGACGAGGCTCAGAAGACGAATCCGAATTCAACGTAATCCCCACTAGGGCATTTAACATTAGTATTTGCATACGAGTCCCATTTAAGCATATCTTATCCCCTTGTAGCGCGTTCACCAGTAGCCTTTGACGATGATTGAAATGGTTTGGAGAGGGCTGGTTCGTCTTGATGAATTCTCACGGAGTACTCTTGGTTGTTATACACACAAACTCTTCGCCATAGCCCACTGTTTCCTCTGGACAAGCGTGGGGATACAGTGCGCTGCCCTTTCTATTAAATGCACAAGCAGCTGGGTATGCCGGAACGCCTTGCTTTTTCCCGTAACCAAATATCCCGACCCTCTCAAACGCCTGTAAATGTGTAGTCCCATCTATCCGTCTAGTTGTCTATCCCACTCGGCCGACGAGCCTTCGTGTTAAGCGGTCAAAGCAACGCTTATCTCATGTTGCTGACGCCCGCATTGCCGTTCCCATGATCATGCGGCCATCTTGCCGCCGTTCCTCTGCATTTCCTTCGCGCGTTCCTCGGCAAACACCCTCCGGCTCATGGCGAGCACGCACTCGAAGCCCTCCCTGCCCTTCATCGCGTTCTCGTGGAACCGGGAAACCAGCGAGTCCTCGATGCTGTTCTTGATCCGCTGCCAGCCACCACACAGCGCGGTGATGTTAGCGTGCTGCTGGAACTGCGTCTGATGCGGCCACGCTGGCTTGTAGACCACCGTCTCCTGCACGCTAACCATGTTCGACCATGTAATGTTTTGGGACACCATGGTGACGGTCTTCTGTGCAGGGTCGACGTAGGACGTCTCAAAGACCTGGCTCATTTCCATGCCGCCGATGATTGATTTCATCCATTCGGGCGCCGATTGCTTGCACGTGATGAGTCGTTCTGTGCGTAGGATGCCGGTCGCGGCGTCGACTTCGCGGGCGAGGGTGTCGACTGCGATGACGTGCGTCGACTTGTCGTTCCATGGGCAATATTTCCGCCAGTTGGCCGTCGATACCTCGTCCCACGAGTAGTTGAATGTGCACGTGTTGGAGAAGACCTTCATTTTAGCTGCGTGGAGAAATGAAGACTATTGATTGAAACCTCTGAAAAGGTCGAGGCGGATGCTACTTCTATAAAGGATTGATAACCGGGAGAATACGGTTGTCGTCGTTCTCTTTCGTCGGGTTGCTGAGAGATTTTCTTGATGCGGATGCGCGACCGGAGATCCGGCTCAATAAGACCAAACCTTTTTTTCCTGTACAACCGAGGGAGAGGTAGATGTAGAGGAAAAGAATGGTTCAAATCGCGATTTCGTGACCGCGGACCTCTTGGATGTGGTTCTAAAATCACACTTTTTTTTTTTGTACAGTTTGGTATAATAAAGGTGGTGTGGCTACCTGAATGCCGAAATTGATTGAAGTTTGGTGATGGAATCAAGAATTATTAAGATGTGGCGGCGCCTTTAAAAAATGAATCCCACGTGAAAGGAGGAGAAATTTTCGAGATATGACGGGAACCGCTTATCAGCTCGGCATTGGGGGGGCCTACCCCGGCTAGCGGCGAAGATTCACCACACGGGCCACCGGCTATATAAATCATATTTACCCATATTCAGCGCAATTACTCGTTTAGCTGCCCTCCCCCAGCTTAGCTCGTCCCCGACAGAGAAATTCCCCAAAAACAGTTTCTGGTAAATTTGGCATGTGATTGGTACGTGCCTTCAAATGCGGATACCGAGACCCCCATCCAAGAGCCAGACCAGATCGACGCTCGGCCTGGAGAAGATCTGGAGCAGGACTACGTAAGTACCCAGGAGCACAGAGTACTCCAGTGATCTCCCACACACGATTCGCATACGACATTGGTACATACCTAGATCGGAACCGGATAATTCGCCACCGTCCCCCCGTCTCTCCGGGATCGAGTGGATTTGCCAATGCGGCAGGTCTCAACATCTGTCCGATCTCTAATGCCGCAATGTGACATCAATTCCGAGATCCTGAGTCCGATCGGTTGGTCGAGATTCGGTGCCGACAAACCTGTAACCCCACCTGGTGTCTTAATGAGAACAATAGTATCACCGTATCTACGAAGTTCTTTCATTCACTAGATTCGCCCGATGTGACGCCATCTCCATCTTGTTCTTTGTGATGACTATTGTACTTTCGATTTCGCTAAGCACAACCATCCAGAGCCACTATCAACCCCAGCAGCAGTCACGCCGTCATAGTGGGTTGTTGGCTAATGCACGCATTTGGCATGAGCCTTTTTCACATCCAAGGCCACGAAAGGGATGTTCTATGGTGGCCATATCTTATCCATGGGCCTAATTGGACACTACACTTTCCGCTATAAGATGATTTCAATCTTTGGTACCCTGTTTAGTAGTCGTCGCCGCGGCTAATAACCTCCTTCACGGTAGGCCTGAGCAGAATAGTCTAAGGATTCATCATCAGCATCTATTCGACAGCAACTGCGCTTTCGTCACTTACATGCTCAAATTGGGCGGTGTAGGAGCCCTTTTTGTCCACCAGTGGTGGATAATCCTCGACGATACCTTGCGTGACAAGGTTGTTTAACTATATGATGTCAGTCACGAGCATTCAATGTGAATGTCATACCAGTAGATATTCTTACCCCGAGCAGGTATTTCTCCTGTCCCAGCCTATCCAAATACCGCCGGCAGAAGGGGATAGTGGAGAAGTTCTTCTTAATGACGTTGAGAAGAGACTTGGCCGAGGATAGGCGCAGGTCCACCTTGGGTGCATCACTGCGTAGGGCATAATGAGAGACTTCTCCCTCATCGTGAACATAACCATTCCCAGTGCTTCCGAAGGTTTCGATAGCGAACACATCGCCCTCCTCCATTTTAGTCGCGTCGCCGGTTCCCCCGACAATAGGTACGCTCTTGGTGCCATGGATGCTGTATGGTACGATAGTGTGACCAGAGAGATTCCGGATCGACTTGATAGGGTAGGTCTTGCCGTTAATCTCGCACTCGTAACTTTCCATGGTCTCCTGGATGTAGCCTCCGAGTTCACCGAGTCTCACATCGATGCCAGCCTCCCTGACACCAGTATTTGTGGCGTCCTTGACGGCTGCGAGAAGATTGTCGTACATTGGATCAAACGCCACGGTGAAGGCACTGTCGACGATTCTTCCGTTGACGTGCACTCCGATGTCGACTTTCATCACGTTGCTCTGCTGCAAAACCGTCTTGTTGCCGGCGTTGGGGCTGTAATGGGCCGCGATGTGATCGAGATTCAGTCCGGTCGGGAAACCCATGCCTGCGACGATGGCGTCGCCTTCGGCCAGGCCATCGTGTCCCACCAAGCGACGAACGCTATCTTCAATTCCATTCGCAATCTCTGTCAGCGTCTGGCCCGGCTTGATGTTCTTCTGCGCCCACTGGCGGACTTGTCGATGGGTCTCGGCCGCCTGGCGATAGTCCGGCAAGAAGTCATTGTGCATATTGAGGTTGTCAAGATGGCGCTTCTCTTCGCTGGTGGTCCTCCAGCGGTTATCATCCTTGTACTCGACTTCTTCGCCCTTAGGATAGGCCTTGTTGGGGAAGAGTTGAGAAATGAGGACACTCGGAGGGTCGGTCTGGGCGGTAGGAGCCTTCTTCTTCTTCCTGGGCTTTCGCTTCTTGTTCTTCTTCTTCTTGGCGGCTCCTGACCCTGCTTCGGGCGCATCGCCATCGGCTTCATCCTCGGATTCATCGCCTGACCTTTCGGCAGCGTCCCCATTTGTGGCACCATTTGCAGCCGCGCCGACCTTGCCGTCGGCAGCAGCAGGGTCCTGAACTACGAAACAGTCAGTTAATGGAAGATTTCTAAAGCGAAGAGTGACATAGTACCGCTGAGCTTCTGAAGCTCTTCAGTCGGCGCTTTAGCAGCCATCTTTCTGAATTTTCTTCGTCGTTTGATCCAGTTTGGAGTTGGCAAAGGTGAACTACCAACTGCTTCTTAACTCAACTTTTTATTGGTTCACGTGAGCCTGATCTGCCCTTGTTTGAACGGAGGGTGCGGCGGAGGGGTGCGGGGCAGACGCCCGCTCTAATGAATAATCAGCGATAACATCATAATTCCCCGGGAAATGTTGGGTAAAAACATACCAGGATAAATGACTGCGGGTACCTATATTGATTCTCCTGCTTCGCTGGTATGAGACACTCGCGTTGGAAAAAGCAACGTCCTGAGAATTTCGTTCCCATTTTGTCTACTAAAGTATCCGAATTGTCTCCCTTATGATTTTTCAATTAAAATGTTCCTCTCCTCGGCATGCATCTAGTTGTTGCTCCGCTCTCGGCTTTCGTCCTTCCCCCTATTCATACTAGAGGGCAGGAGGCCACTTTGCGTCGCGTTTATCATGACTTCCGTAAATGATATACACCCTGAGCTTAACACACGTATCATTGAAGGTCTCTATGACGAATCCAACCTCCCATGCATATACAGGCGTCAGCCGACTCTTCTACAGCATCGCATGCCCACTTTTGTACCGTCGCGCAGATGCGGTGGTCCTTAGGCGACGTCTGCTATACTGGGCTGCTGGCGAAGGCAGGATTCATACGGCACAGAGACTCCTGGCTGCAGGCACAACGCCCGACGTCTACTTCAGAGTTATCCATGCTTGCCGCGATGCATCAAAATGTACGCCGCGTCATAAGGGTACCGCTCAATGGATCCGTGGAGGGAAGACTTTCCCATCTGGGAACATCTGCTGGTCTAGGTATGCCTTGGAGACAGGTATACCGCTCAGCCCCAGAGACGCGGGATGATACACGTTTAATAATGTATTGACACGACTCTGGACTGCATCGTATCTCGCAGCGAGCGCCGAGCGGGGGACACGATGAAGTCGTGGAATTGCTAGTATGACAAGGAGCGACTATCAATGCAGCTTCCTATACTCCTGCGAGCGTAGAAGCCGTTTACTTCCCTCCCAGGCGACCAATCATCCGCCGCGAGAATCGAGCATCGTCCAATGGACACCATTGCACACCGCAATATGCAACGGACACGAATCAACAGTGCAGCTCCTCTCTTTAAGAGCCAGTGTGTAGGTGACTGAGGCGCCACGTATCACCGCGCCCCATACCGCCTGTCAATTCGGCATGCTTTCGCTCGAGTCTATATCCCGAACATATTCGAGTCTCAGTTACAGGTTGATCAGCATGATGAGCGACGTCTGCCCCCCTTTTCTCGTGCATATCACGGCGAGCACATCAGCGTAATGGCCTGGCTCCCAGCTAACGGTACTGATATCAGCCACAATCTATCGTAATTCTATGGACGAAGCTTGTCCGTCCCCGATGTTGCCTCTGCCCGTTGTAACATCCGCATTGTCAGAAGTCTTATACACCTCCAAGATGTCCACTAATCAGATTGTGTCGATGGAAACTCGTTGCATCGGTACACTGCGCATGGAGGTGGATGTTGTCCATATTCTAACGAGGTTATCCTAATGTCTGTAATAAAATACCTGATATCCAGAGGGGTTGACGTGAATGCTAGAAATAGGACCGGGAACCCCCGATCTTCATGGCTCTCCGGCATGATTCCACCAAAGTAGTCCAGGTGATTTTAGAAGATGGGGGCCAAAGCTGACATCAATGGTAATGACGCCGCTACATGGCTCATGTCCGCTTGTGAGAGGCGAGCCTCGGTCGAAATCATCAGGCTCCTGTTTGAGCATGGCGCCTCGATCAATACGAGAAACTCGAGAGGGTCAAACATGCTTGAGATAGTATGTCGGGTGAGCGGGGATGAATCTTGGAAGTGGGATGCAGTGCCTACTGGAAAGCCCTGTTGACCGTTACCAGGAACCATCACCGCGCTTGGGGTTTGTTCTCGCATGCCTGCAAAATCATGACATCGATTCTTTGCTATTCGTCATTGACCATTATTGTGGTCTCAGGCTTCCTAGCAGCAGGCGGTGTCTGTTTGCCATGATTCGAGCCATGGGTGGGTTGAGAAAGCTATCAGATGCTGATGACGAACAAGGTCACCCTACCGCCCCACGGTGTTTTGAATTTCTCGTCGCCTGTGATTCGAAGGAGTACCTCCCGCAAGATACCACGGTAGTCGACACCGTGATGCGTTTCAACAAGACTGACGTCAAGGAAACCCTGATTGAGCACGCCGTCGCTGATAACCGGGAATGTGTCTTCACCAGAACGCATCTCTTGGTGGCCGTCGAGAAGTGCCAAGTAGACGTCGTCCGTCGACTGCCGCGCTCCGGAGTGGATCCGAACCCGCGCGATGATAACGACATCAGACCTCTGGAGCTAGTCCTCCGACGCCGCAACACGTTGAGCTACCTAGCCAGGGATGAGGAGTGGTTTTACAAGGGACTATGGGCGGAGCGTCGCCACCGCGGAGCTCCTCGCGCATCACTGCGGAGTTCACCGAACCTCGGACAAAGCCCGAAGAGGCCTTCATCAATGGAGGCTGGTATGAATCGCGACAAGGGGCTGCGGTTGGAATTGCCCAAGCTACTCTTGGGGCGATCTTTTGCTTCGTTATGCTAATACAGTCGAGCTCCCGGTCGCGAGGGCACTCCGAGGGAGGGTAGGGGTGAGCCTGCACTAAGTAGCAGAAGTTGGAAGTGCCCTGGTGGAATGGGACAATCTGCACCTTGTAGACATGTACAATTCGGCGCAGCCTATCAACAAGTCAATGAAAAGTTATTGCACCGATTCACTGTCCGGTATAACGGTTGTTTTCTTGTATGCCAAAGTATATTATAGCTAGGCTGGTGGGAAGTTAGGTGGCATTTACAATACGAAGCGAAATTTTTATGTACATGGTGAATATTTCCAGTTGGCTACTCATCGGATGACCGCCGTGAAATCCCCTACAGGGTGGCACCAGCGGTGGTGGGGATGATGCTGGGAACCTGCCGGGATCCAAGAACCTCAATAGGGTCATAGGGGAGGCTAGCGGCGGTGAGAGTACCGGCCTCGGCGGTGTTGGTGCCCCCGCCGAGGTCGACGTCGTCCACCGTAACGAAGCCAACCTCATCCGAATCCTTGGACAGGACGGCGTCCTCGACACCCTTGAAGGCAGAGCTCTGGAGAAGGATTTGAGCCCCCATTCTCGCGTTGATGCCGCCAGTCTCGATGTCCTCCTCGTAGTTGTTGATGATGTGGACAGCCTTGGCGAAGCGGACGGAAGGGCCGCGACTGTTGATATTCTTCCAGTAGTTGTTGGCCTAAGTGTAACATCGGTTAGCGATTCGCCCGTGGAAACCGCGAATCTATGATTAAAGGATTACTTACGTAGGTGATGGTGAGGTGACCGGTATCCTCGTCACCGTTGCTGTCGGAGTGGCCGACAAGGGAAGCCTTGAAGTGGTCGTGGATGAAGTTGTTGGAGAGAGTGACGAAGTCAGCGGCGTGAGTGACATCAAGCAGACCATCGTAGAAGTCCTTGCCGTGCTCCTTATCGGACGACAGATCGCAGTGGTCGACCCAAACGTTCTGGGCCTTCTGAATGCCAATGGCGTCGCCATTGTCGGCGGCGACCTTCGAGATCTTCAGGTTTCTTAGGATGACGTTGTTGGCCTTGTTGATGTAGAAACCAACGCCCTCGATGGAGCTGCCGGACTCGCCGAAGATGGTCTTGTCGGAGGCAACACGGATCTTCTCAGAGCCGCTAAGAGCGCCGGAGACAATGATGACAGCCGGCTCGTCGGCCTCGGCGGCCTCCTTCAGGCTGGCCACGTCCGTAACCGTGACGGTGTTACCAGCAACACCACCAGTAGTACCGCCGTTCAGGGTGCAGAAGCCGATGTTACAGGGATCCGTGGCACTTCCAGTACCAGGAGTTGTGCCGTTCTGGCGAGCGATAACGCCACGAGCCTTAGGAGGAACGGGCAGGGCGTAGGGAGAGAGGGGAACGGCGGCGGCTAGGCCAGCCAGCAGAGGAACGGCAGTGAACTTCATTTTGAAAGAATGTTAGAGGCCGTCGACTAGCGACAGCAAGGAGCAAAAAGAAGGTGAAAAGAAGGACTGGAGATCAACTGTAGTGGATGTGAGTGAAGGAATGAGGCCAGGAAACTCCGCGCCCGTCCATTCAACTGGAGAGAGAAGATTTATATACACAACGAACTGCTCGCCCCGACCTGACTACCTGACTACCGGTTCCACCTCCCCGCTCTCCAGCAAGGATAGACACGCAAGATGGAGCGATCACTGCTGAATCTGATGTTGCCGCCGACCAGGTTCGCGGGGAAGTCCCCCAACACGGCCTGAGCATCGCGGCGCTTTATAAGCATCTCACCCGTAGGGCAGCTCCCCCAGGCGCAGGGCCCCGGCATCAGACAAAAAGCGCCAGGGATCTTCGGAACGCGAAATTTCATATAAAGAGGAAGATCCCAGTGCCACCAATAGCCGGCAATCGCGACACCCTCTAGCGGCGGAAAACAGTGGGGCCGATATCCCTCTGGAATCTAGCGCATGTTTCCTTGAAACAACCTTAATTAATGCAGGCGCTACAACGTCGTAGGGGCAAGTGTAACGTCCTACCCTGGTCAGGTACTTCCCATCAGCTAATCTTTTCGGGTTCTATATGAATCGGAACCTCGGTATAACGGTGGCGTTGGTCCTGACGCCGGAAGGTACCTGGCAGGGATGTTAATATTCGGCCTGGTACTCAGAATTCATTTATATCTAGCGCCGGCTATGTGTCTCAACCGTGGGCTCTAGGTTGTTTGGAGGTAATGGATTGGTATCCAGCGAGGAAGGACCGTGGACTGTCATTGTGGGTGGCACCCCTATTCGGCTACAGGGGTCAGAACTTACGCTAGAGACTGACGGGGGAGCTGTCACTCACCACGTCCGGGGGGATGCTGGCTGCCGACCACTTGCTGCATACCAGCTGTTGAGAATGTCGGGCCAAAAAGAGCCTATGCCGGTGAAGTGACACTGACGGCCTGTTTTAGCGAACAAGGTTTTCGCATAGCTTCCTAGTACGTCTGCCTGTGTACTGGCTCCCCTCCTTATCTGCAGCTCGCTTGTAGAGTATGCCTGAATCATATCGGTATATCCAGTAAGAAGAAAGGCTTGAGACGCTGCAAGGGCGGCCTGCCATGCTTGTAGCGCGGTATCGACCTGACCGTTGAGATGGTCGGCGATTGCGAGACCCATCAAGACCGAAAGATGGTCGACCTTGCCAAAATAAGTGGCTGGAAACGGATGGGCACGGAGGTCCTGGTAGATGTCCCGAGAAGCCTGGAGTAACCGCCAGTCCAGCCCTTGCCTCTGGTCCTGGAAGACTTGCATACATTTATTTCATGGGGTATGCATTAGCCAATGCCAGCCTTACGCGTGTAACGCTTTTTAGATGCCTCGTTATAGTCGGCTGCAGAGTTGGTTTCTGGATCGCCTGATCACACTGTCCAAGCTCACAAAGTACACCCCCAAGCAACGAGGCTACCGAGCTATCGGATGGCACAAGCGTTATTAAAATCTCATGAGCTTCCCTGAACCGTCCTTCAAAGCGAAGTATCTTAGCACGCATGACTGCCACTTGTCTATTTGTGACTTCCTTAACGTAGATAAGGTCCCGTTCCATGTAGGCTTAAAATTCGTTAAGTGCTCAGATGCTGAAGCCATGGCATTAAAGCCAACGTCCTCGCGAGCTTTGGCAATTAAGAGTTTGGAAGTGAATGCACTGGACCGGTCATCGTAATTCGGAAACGATATGCTCTTGGCTTGCCACTTCCCAGGGTCCTCATAAAGAAGTGCTAGGGAGGCTTTCCTGACGTTAGCTAAGGTCAATAGCAATGACCTGTTCGCTGAGTCAGCCCCGAGGAGATTTGCGGCCTCGGTTGCGATCGTAACGGCGTTGTTCTTTCCATAACCGCTCACCAAAATTCGAAGCAGACAGGCCCGCCTCGGAGAGTTGTATGAGGCATGTGCTGTCGAACAGGGCCATGACCCGCGGATTATTGATCTGGGGCAGGAGGTGCTCTAATAGGGGCATCAGGAATCCGCATTGCGTGTTATAGCTACTAATAATAAGTATATCTATTAGAAAAGTGTAAAGATACATACGTACTCTGCAGGTTCGATGTTCGAATGTTTTGGAAAGGCATGAATGACGATCTTAACAGCCTCAGCGGTCCATACAGTCTCGTCAGGGCGCTGTAATAAGAGCTCTGCTATGTTCTGGTCTACACCTATATATCCCTCGGTCGAATATGCGAAACGCACATGCTCTAAGTTACGTAAGGCTGTTTCGAACATCTGTTCCTCTTGGATAAGGGGGATGATTCGAGGAAGGACCTTTCTAATTTCGCCATCTGGGCCCCATGTAAATGAAGCCATTTGCACCCGGCGGAAAATCTCCTTAGGTATATTGACCGTACCTAAACCACGCAGGATATATGCAAGTGTTTGCGAGTCCGGTTCGAGCTTCTCGAAAATTCGCTTCAACCAGCTGGCAAAGGACGAATTACGAGGGAAGGTACTTGTCCGTTTGATCAGTTCCAACCTCGATTCGCTTGATGCTTTATGGAGAAAGAAATCCAAAGTCTCCCGGTTGCGGATCTTACGGTGGGCGTCAAGCGTGGCGTAATAGATTCGAAAGAGGGCGAGAGGCCCCCCATAGTGGAATGACTGATATATTAGGTCGGCCCTCGGAGTCTTCTGAATTTTGTCATGAAGGCTACGCGAAAGTACATAGCTCTTAACATATCTCTCTTGGTCACCTTGAAATTGCTGAAGACGGTCCCGAATGACTTGCTCAGTACGGAGATAATCGAGGGAATCATGTAGTTGTGCTTGACATTGGAACAGATAGGGCGAGGGAATACCCACCCATGCACTTTTACCCACGGACCCGTGGGGTCCCGTAGGGCGCAACTCCCATGGGTCACCCATGGGAGTTTTTCCAAATGCAAAAATACCTACGGGTCACCCATAGGAGGTTTTCCGAAATCAAAAATACCCACGGGTCACCCATCGGAATTTTGACCTACCCATTAATACCTACGTTATTATACGAAGGTGACAACGACGGTAATAACGACGGCGATAATTACATCGGTAATTGTATTAATAAATACATTAACGATAAAGTTTTTTTTTATATTGTCGATAGTTTTCTGAGTATGTTTTGGTTTATGAAGGTAGGTATTTTGTTATGTGAAAAAACTCCCATGGGTGACCCGTGGGACTTTTTCTTTTTGCGTGGGTTCCCACGGGTACCCATTCCCTCGCCCTAGTAACAGAGCGTCCGTCAACAATGCGCGGACAACCAAAGGCTCTCTAACGATGGCGGATGAAATATCCACTTGATCACCGGCTTCCGTCAAGCAAACTAGCCGCATGGTATCGGTGTGGGATCGTAGTCAGTACGCCGGTGGTGTGAGACCCCTTAGAGTTGTCGTGTCGAAGATGGGTAGTATTGAAGGTGGGGAAGGCGGTTGCCTGGCGAGCGGCTGAACTCGATTTCATTAGCTAGTTCAGGACTTAACAGGGGCTATCTTTTAGCGCCCCGGCATCAGTTCTCCTTCGGCGCCCAGCCAATATCTCTTAACTACTTTAGGTACCCGTCACGAGTTGAATTTGACTTATTATCGTCTCGAGTGCAGAGTCATGACTAGGAGCAGGCTCCGTGTCCTCTCCCATATTCGTATTCGTTGTAGAACGTAACCCATGTTCATCATCCAGTATACCACTGGTCTACCATTTCACTAATAAGACACTTGCATTCTCGTGTTCACGAACAATTACCAATAATAACATTAAATAGTGTGTCAGGCCTAGAAAGGCTGAACGAATCGTTCCGGGCGTCTGTAATATTTGACAAAATCACAGTCGAATTTGCGGGGGTCAAACCGCTTCCTCCGAACTGCTTCATATCCAATTCAACTTCAAAAGCTACTAACATGTATCCTCTGATTCTGGGATAGGTCATACATTCCGATCTCCTGCCTACCCTGCATAGATCTACTTTTCACCGGTACTGCTGTGCGATTTAATGTATCCACGGTATTCGACACTAGGTGAAGCTGGAGCACACTAACAATTTTATAAGTGTAGGCTATCAATCCCCACTAACTGGCCAATCAGATAACAAAATCCATCGCAATCTCTTTTCTAGGTAACGCGATACCACGAACTACGAAAAATTGTTGCTACTGCTGTTAGTTCGCCCATTGTCGAATAGGTAGCTCATTTGGGATTTACCATGTGGCCTGTAACCAATTTAGTAATATACTGTCAGGAGTACATTCAAACATACGCATGTTGGTCCTATTTATGCTTTGCTGGTTATTTTCTGGTACCTTTAAATGTACATCTGGGAAGGCGGCATTGCACAATGGAGATAGGTCTGCGATTCGCGCGTTTGAAGCTTCGTGGGAATCAAGTATAATTAGTCTAAGAGATTATCCATTAAGCAAAATTCTGGGCAAACGCGCAATCTTTAAATAAACGCTGTTCTTGAAGATCATGTTTTACGGTTTTTTTTCTGGAATGCAACGCCGCGACGCCGGCAATCACGAAAATTATGATGACACTCGTGCTCATGTAAACTGTCCGGGGCCGTGGTGGTTTCGCAGAATGAACATCTGTCCAGTGGCTTGAGTACCGAGTGACATAAGCAGAGTCCAGCCGCACCAATGACTGCCGTCGACTTTCTACAGAAGCGCTTATGCTTGGCACAAGTGCCTTTATAGAGGCGACTGACAAAACCGCAACGCGAGCCGATACGAGAAATCCCGTATTCCCTTCGGTCTTACGATGGATTACCCCGGCTTTAGCCCCTACTGGCCTAGAATCAAGGATAGTTACTTAGCGCCAAGTGAGCCGTGGTATAGTGACTGGACTGTTATGGATTAAGTCGAGAGTAGATGTTTTAAAGTTAGTTCTCCGAGGCGGGATGCTAGGGGGTCCTGATTAGGGTGAGTCACGCACTGCTATAAGCCAAAACGATACCCTATGCAGAGCCTATAACGACCCTTTTCGAATATTGATGGAAGTTTTCTCTTTAACTCATTACAGATCAGACCGGGAATTCCTTGTACCTGATCATAGGATTGTAAATGCCAGCGGCCCCTTTTGTATACATGTATTCCCCAAAATCAGTTCATCGTTCTATCACTATCTTCGGCCTCTCGGACTCTCACTCTGAACCGACTCCCCGAAGCCCCACTGGTACGGAATTAATACGAAGTAGGCATTTTCGATATCAAAGTATACATTTGCCCTCAACTTCCCACGTGGTTCGTCGAAAGTAGGGCCAGGCCAGCCACAGGCGAGTCTTGGAAGGACTGTAGGTCCCAGGGCAGCTTGTCGTTAGCTCTACCGCTAGACGTTGTTCGCCCCAGTACCAGAGAACTACATCAGCCGATGGAACGATTCTTTCACCTGTGGAAAAGGAGCGTACGACGTATGGTGTTGCGTATCACCTTGTGGATCAATATGGATGAAGTGAACCCATCTTCCTTTGCGGCAGCCCAGGCGTGCCTTCAGTGATATGTATCTTCCTCGGAAGCCACGCAGTCTGTCATCGAACACGCATGATGTCTATCTCCGCGCTCCTCAGCCCGCTACTACTAGGGCGCAGCAAGGAGGAAATATCGTAAGGACGAAGAAACTTTGAAAAAGACGGCTCTTAACCGTAAGTCGAACAGCACCCTTTCCAAGCAGCCGGTGTCCACTCCTGTCATACTTACTAAGGAGTAGATGCACAGCTCTTGAGGATATATATTGACTTGTAGGAAGCTAAGAAGCGTTAATCCCACTTGTTGTGGGTGATTTACTGATATATGGCTTTTGGGCTCCAATTTTGCCCCCCCCCCCCCCCCCCCCCCCCCCCCCCCCCCCCCCCCCCGGGGCACGACAACTCCTTGTAGTCCAACTTTTTTGCTAATATCATAGTGGCTATTAGAGCTAGGCCACGGCCCCTGGTGAAATCTAGGTGAAAACCTTTTAAACACTCGATATCCGGGAACGCATGAGTGGCAGCATGTTACGGTATCCCATCAGGTAAGCCCGGAATTCTACTTAGCCCACCTCTAATCGATAGGTTTTTGAAATAAAATAATGTAAGTGCCTGCCATCATACCTCAGGTCCAGCTTTGGTTTATGCTGGGACTGAAGGCGGATTTGTTCGGAACAGATAAGTTACATGGAGTAGTCGTTCCATAACCGGTTGTATGAGCTAGGATTCACTACAGTTGTAAGTAGATATCTCTGGCAGTTGCCTCCTGTAGTTCAGCGATAAGAAGGGTTTCACGTCTCTTAATGAAGTGTGTTAAGAACTACCGATACGTATGTCCACAAGGGTAGTATTGCCCTATAGTTTCCTAATATTTGTTTAAAGCCTACGTAGACCTAACCGCCAGGGATCTAACGCCAATGACGAGAAAAAATTCCACATTCTAATGCAGTTAGGGGCTTTGAAATGAGGCAGAACCCTCATGGGGCTCTTTCTAGCCACCGGATTTTAGAGTCTTGACGAGTAGGTGGTCGATCAGCCGTTGTGGAATATTAATGAAGTCCGGTCCTACTCGGGCCGGGCCGGCAGACTAGGTTCTGGGCTTCCAAAGAGCCCGGCGGCCATGTTTCTGCCCCTGGTTTTTATTATACGGAGGACCCTTGATTGTCCTGTCCGAAGGGTTATGCTGCGTAATGTGCTGGATCCCGTGAAAATTACCGTAGCGGGGAATATGCGGCGGCCCACAGCGTGTATTTTGTGTGTAACCCTGGATTAAGGAGGTGGGCATATGAAGACGTTTCTCCAGCCCCGCGCGTCCTAAAACTTCGGGGCCGCCAACCCCAGATCACTCCAGAATTAACGGCGTGGATAGCGCCCCGCTGGATACTAATATGACCATCTCTTTTGCCTGGATGGTGGGGGGTGTATCCTGGAAAAGTGGATTCGGTTTCTACTCAACCCCGTTGGTATCCAGGCATTCTTGTCATCGTCGAACAAGGTCTTCTTAACTTGCGATTTAATAGGGATATGGAGATAAGGATGTTGGCTGTCCCATTTATGAGCGCAGATGTCTGTGGACGGCATCCTGACGTCGCCCTTCTGGGGACATATAACGCATTGCGCGTTGTATATCGTGACAACTGTTCAAAGCCTTGAAGGTCCTTGATCTCGGGAATATTTGGCTTTCGAACTGGTTGTATAATATCGGCTTCGAGGCTTAAAGTATTATATGTGCCGCCGGATACGCAGATCGGACCATCAGACCCATGGCTATCATTTGCCCCGACGCCTTGATATGTTTCGAGCTGTGATGCTGTCACACTTACTAGGGAGTAGATACACAGCTCTTGAGGGTATATTGACTTGTAGGAAGCTAGGAAGTGGTGATCCCACTTGTTCTGGGTGATCCACTGATATAGGGCTTCGGAAAGGAACAACAATCACCCGAAGACCCCAGCTAGGGGTGCCCTTTTCCATGACAGATGTTATTAGAGTTATCCTGGTATAGACCGACGTTATTTTCCATGAACTAGTGGCAACACCTCTTTCAAATATGGCAGCATGCCATCACCAGACGAGCCAGGTGTTTGCCAAGCGCCGAAGTCATACCCGTGGGCTCTGGAGTCCACGCAGAGGTTAATAGACGATGCTCTTCCGAGAATGGCTCTAGACGAGACGGGAACGCCCATGTCGACCAGCCTTGTCTCTTTACTACCAAGATAAAGTACCGAAGTCGTGTTACTAAGGATGAAACGGTCACCATAAAACATAGGGTGGGTAATGTTATGTACGTTATAGTTGTCCGGGCCTACCTCGATAACCAGGATAAAGAGATCTCGGAAGGCATCGCTGAGTGGCGCCGCAATAATGTAGCCAGCAGTTCCGCCTAGGTAAGACGCTCGGTAAGCGACAAGCCTGTTTGTAATTTCTCTCCCAAATGAATCATTCCTCACCCCCAGCAATAATGCTCTCACCTCATTGAGGTGATCAGGAAGTTGTAAATCTAGTCCCGTCTTTAATATTATTGGCGCAATCATCTAGGCGTGTGCGGGTAAGAGGCTATACTTAGGACGAATGCTTCAGGTCAGATACAGAACGAAATTCGGCCGGATATACGTATGGAGAGGGGTTTGAAACAAGGACGACGAATTCCGACAAACCGCGAGGCGGAAGAATAATAAAGAACGTAGTGGGATGGGCAATTTCAGGGACGTCAGCTACGAAATCTTGAAACAACAGTCTTGGAAAAGATATTAGTTGTTATGCGGCTGGTTGCATTTCATCTGCGATGCTCCTTAAAGGGAACTAGTCATAGTGGTCGCCCATGAAATGCACGGCACCATGGCCAAGTTCAGCACCAATTCCAAACAGCCCCTTGTATTAGAAAGTGGAATACATCAAAGGCGAAAATGAGACACAAACGAGGAGGGGCGCAATAGCATCCGCAACCGCGTGGTCAGGACAGGGGAGAGGACGAAGGGCATCGCCGATTAAGGAAACGAACTGGGATGCCAAAAAGCAGCTTCTGAGCATCCTAGGTACTGCAGTAAGCTCTCGCTGTAACGAACCTCATTCGTAATGAAGCCTCGATATAACGAGTCCAAACCGTAGAAACGGAAGCCCAAGCATGCTCTAGACTTCTACCAGTCTGCTTGTTGACGCCACAGCCTATAGATAAACCCTCTGGTCAGGCGAAGTCATAGGGCCCATAGGGATTAAAATAGTCCAACTATAATCATCGATATAGCGGCTGCCGCGGATATCAACCAACGACGTGCTTGAATGGAGCCTAAAATAATTTGTGGACAGGTTCCGTACCGGCTTTCTTTGATGGCAAAGTATTGAGTTGACCGAGGAAAGCAAGGTAGACCGGTGGTACCGCGGCGATAGGTTAGCAGATACTGCTGTGCCGCATTCGGGATTTTGTTGCTGGATGCCTTTTCATTGAAAGCGTGGTTGAATATTTCGAACTCAGCGGGTTCATATCCAACCGGAAGTACTTTCATGTTGACACTTTTCCATTCGGTCTAGCGGCCTAGTATTATATAGTGGTTCCTTGCTCGAGCCTACTTATATCTCCCTTCTAGAGGATCTTAGACCATTGTTCGGGGAGAAAGCCGACTACCTCCTGAGGCGGCTAAGGGCCAGTGCACGTCGAGGCGTCATTTCTGTGTCCCTTATAGTGAATGCATTCCATAACCTTCTTCTACATATTCAAGCTTCCGAGACGCCTCGAGTTTCCACTCCATTTCCCTACGCCTATCTTATACTCCTGTACATACCAATCCATCCGGGGTAACCTCTTCTCTGCTTCATGGTAGGCCTCGCCATCTGTCTGACCTCCTAGAGACATTCTAAACAACCGGCCCTGAATTATTTCTTAGCTGCGAATAACCAGGCATAATGACAATAAGATATCTGCTTAAATAGGGCCGCGTTGGCAAGTTGTTCCCTACTTTAACCTACTCATTCCGAGCCTGCTTTAATATTCGATGCCCTGTCACCGGGTTCTGTCTTTAAGGAGAGGCGAATCGGAAGCTTGCTTTCAAGAGTTCCCCAATGAGCTGGGTGGCGCTGATCCGTGGAGATGCCGGAATATATTTCCTAAAGATAGTGCAACCATTTGACCGCGCATATTCTGTCCTGCAGCAACCCCCCCGGGACGCCTACAGGGGCTGGGACTGGGTTTGGAGAATCAGGACAGGGCGTTATTGTTCCTGTTCCACCCCCTGTCTCACTTAGGCCGGGACGGACCGCTCACGGACTTGCTGCACACAGATGCAGGTTATATGGAACAACTCGCTATAAACAGTAACTCTGAAAACATGTTAATGTGAGATTCGGTTGCCTCCCGAAAAGCGCGTCAACATGCAGGAAAAGAACCGATACGGCGACCATACTTCCATTCGGTAGTTTTCCTATGTAGGTCACATCAGGCTCAGCCACTAGTTTCAGGGCACGTAGTTGGCCTCAGGTGGGCTGAGCGGACAAGGCAGGGCACTCCCGCGAGGCAGATTACTGGCCTACTTATAGGAAATCCGGCTGCCACCGATGCAGAGCGTGTCGAGCTGAAAAGGTCTTAATCCCCAACCCCGCGCACGCCTCACTTGCGGGGCGCATCAATCATATCTCTGTCTGTCATCAATCAACCATCAATAGAGGCATTCTGACCATCCCTAACCTTTCCCCGCCTTGTACCTCCTAGTCTAGTCTATTGAAGCTACAGCGTCAGCAGCAGTAGCGGTGGCACATTTAGCTAGCCACGATGGCCCAGACATACTGGGACCCCGCCAACCTGCTGCAGATCACCGACGACGACTCCCCCGGGGGCGATATCCAATGCGTGGGCCGCGCGCGGAGCGCCTTCGGCGCGCGGTGCCGGTGGACGGTCGACGAGCCCAAGCGCGCGACGGCCCGCGTCCTGCTGACGCAGCTCGCGGCGCGGAGGCCCAGCGCGGTCACGGCCGAGGAGCTCCCCCGCCTCGCCCAGTGCTGCCTCTGCCAGCACCACGTGCGGCAGGGGGCGGACGCCGCTAGCCGGTGGACGCGCGTCGTGAGGAGGGCCGCCGAGCAGCACGACCGCCTGGTCGCCGCGGCGCGGTCGGAAGGGGAGCAGCGGCTGCCGACGCCCGAGGCCGAGGACGTGGTCGCCGTCAAGCTGGAGCTCGAGCGCGAACTGGCCGCGGCGCGGGCGCGGAGCGCGGAGCGGGTCCGGGCCCTGGAGGCGGATCTCCGAGACGCGAGGGACAAGCTCCTGTCCGTCGAGAAGGGCTACGTGCAGCTGCGCGCGCTGCTGGGCATGACGCAGAGGGAGAACGGGGACCTCAGCCTGCGCGTCGCGGAGGCGGAGCGCCAGAGGGACGCGCTGGGGGAGCAGCTCGAGAGGGCGGTGGACGCGGGGAATAGGGATGCCGAGTCTACGCAGCAGTCGATCACGGGGCTGGAGACCCGGGTCCGGGATCTCGAGGGCGAGAGGGCTTCGTTGCGTGAACGGCTTGTGGCCGCGGATGGTAACGCAGTTGCCCGCCAGGAGGAGGTAGATCGGCTTTCGAAGGCCGTCGGGGGTCTCGAGCACGATAAGGCCTCGCTACAACAGGAGTTAAAAGCCGCAAGCGATGAGCTAGAAGATCGCCAGACGGAGGCCGACCGTCTCTCGAAAGCCGTCACGGATCTTCAGCACGACAAGTCCTCGCTCCAGGAGCAGTTGAAAGCCGCCCTCATCAAGTCAGACGACCAACAGAGCGCGGTAGACCGTCTCTCGGAGGAAGTCGACTCGCTGCGGGCGGAAAACGGGAAGCTCCGCATCGACTGTGACGCCAAGCTAGACGCGCAACAAGCGGCGCTCGATAAGCACTCTAACGAGACAGACTCCCTCCGCTTAGAGAACGGAAAGCTTCGCGCCGACCGCGACGCCGCCCTGGACAGCCTAAAGAGCACGAGCCTCGAACGAGACGCGGCGCGGGACGAGGCGTCGCGCCTCGCGGCGGGACTCGAGCAGTCCCGGACCGAGCTCGAGGTAGGACGGAGCCGGAACGCCGAGCTGCGCGAGAGGGCCGCCGCGCTGGGTCGGAGGGTCAGCACACTGGAGGCTGGCGTGGCGACGTGCTCGCTGCACGGCTTGGGGGTGTGGTTCGGGAGGCAGTCGAGGAAGCTCGGCAGGCGCTCTCCCGCTCGGACGGCGGGGGATGGTGGTGTTGCTGTACCGGTGTAGGACAGGCGGGACGGAGTTACTTGAACAAAGGGGTGGGGGGGGGGGGGGGGGCCGGGGGGGGGACG